>JAEQBA010004868.1:0-25006 GCA_019434445.1 Phalangium opilio
GGCTATTTTTAGAATGGTCATAAGTATGCGGGATATTACAATATAGCATAAGTAAATTATGAATGCATGTGGAATTTAGCACCGTTAAAGATAGCGGATCGAGCGGCTGTTCACACATATTTTCTCAACGCGTGTTTGGTTAAGTAGTGCTATTATGTGGCTGCTATGAGCCCAACCCTTGGGCCATCATGTTATACCTAAAAATTTCAAGAAAATCTAAATTATTTACGCTTACAAAAATACACGTGCAAAAGTGTGCACCCCAAAAACTTGTATTTTTTTGGGGGGGGGGGTATTTTTTTGCCCGGTCATGACTCCTCGCAGGCTCGCAACCAAGTTTCTAAAGGTATTGAAAGTAGGGAGAGGCGTTCACGAGTCCTATACAATGGTGGTCGCTATTCAAATTCTATTTTGTTAATCTTTTTTTGTAAGAGCGATTTGAACCCGATTCAATTTGAGTTTCACTACTTTTAAAATATATTCGCTTGAATCTTCACCTCTTTTTTCAAAAAAAGAAAAAGTTTAAAGGGATGAAAACCATATCAAATCCTCTTTTAACAAATTGAATGAGGACATAGTGTTTGGCTTAATACCTCTCTACTTCCAACAATCATCTTTACAATAAATAGACTAGTGGCGGTATAGAGGGGGTGTGTGTAGACTCTGTATCCCTCGCGCTCTTTTATGAGGGGTTGCTGTTAAGTCCGTAGTGGAGGGATTAAGAGATAAATGGTATGGCGTTTGAAATACGTAGTACTGCAATTACTCTATAGAATACATTTGATTGTCCAACAGAAATGATTTTTGTGAGAGGTTTATTTATATATGGAGAGAAGTTGATTGATGAATGATGACTCCAGTGCAACGTGGACTTATGCGGATGCTAGTTGCTACACCTTCGCTCTGTTCCTAAAAGGGGTTATTTTTGGTCTCTGTTGACACCTAGGCCAGTCACTGTTAGACTGTCAGCCAGTGGCCTATTAATAGGCTCCACTTTAATTTCGTTTGGCTCCCGCGAGTACTAAGAGTCTAAGCCCGAGTTACGCGCTTTTCCTTATTGTTATTGTTTTATTGTTCATCGTTTAACAATATACGGGCTCGGGATTTCTGAGATTACCATAATCATCATGATGCCATCCTCGTCCCTCGATTCCCAGGACCCAACCTTACAACAGCTGATATGGTTGATAATATTGAAAACAAGTGAGTGGAATGTTTTTACATCTAGTTTAGTACCAGCAAACTTCCAGTGCAATTGTATTTTAGTTATCAAAGTCTCGAAAACTTAAGGTTGAAAAACTGTGCAATTAAATTAGAATTTGAACTGTCAAAAAGCCTTTAGGGACTTTTTTAGTACTTTTTACTGATAATCAAATCCATTCGTTGGGAATCTGATTGTGAGTAAGATTAGCTCTTCGAACTTTCTAAAGATTTTAATTGTAGTCTGAGCATAATAAAAATTACGCACTATGGAAGACAGCTATAAAGTTGAAATGCTAATTTGTCCTTTGTGTTAATTTAGTTGCATTTTTATATAGCATTCATGATACTTTATCAATAAGCGAATCACATAGCGATTCAACACCAAATTCATCGCCAACGTCTAGTTCAAGACTTTTGAATACGGTTAATGATAGAGAGGAAGAATTTCGAAAAAAGTTTGAATCTGGACTTTTCGGGAAGAAAAATATTCAGGAACATTTCATTTTTCAACGATGCTTGCCCAAACCTTCGAAAAAAGTCATTTTGGAGTGCAAATATTGCTTTAAGGAACTTCAGTCAAACTGTTCCAACAACTTCGAGCGCCGTATCCTGGTATTTTTCTTTATTATCCTAACAACTTAAAATTCTACCTTGGTTCTGGCAGCCATGTGCTTTTCAGATTTCAGTCTATATTCAACCAACCATCCATAATGGTCGTGAAAATGATGTCATGAATCTTAGCTCCACTCTTATTCTAAATTCCTCTATTTACTGAAACTATAATTTTTTAGCAAAAACACGAAAATAAGTATTTGAAAAACAGGGCTGAGAAGAGGACGGCCGAAGACTATTGGTTTCCACGGGAAGAAAAAAAGAAGAAACCAAAACTGAAACGGACGGACAACGAGCAGATTGTCTATAAAAGGACCATAGTGGATTTAATTTGCAGAAACGCTCTCCCATTTAGTCTTGTTGATACCTACGGATGGAAAGAATTTATGCAAGCAGTGGCCCCCCAAATCACAGTACAATGCCGTCGCACTGTAATTAGAGATTTGGAAGTGGCAGTAAAGGGTTTGAAACCGAAAATCAAAGTAAGTGCTGCGGTATTGCTAAAGACCATTTCGGATAATACATAAAGAGAAATCTACACAGGGGCGAGGCCGCCATTGGTGGTATCCTCCCTCTCACCAAGAAGCTCCACCAGAGGCAGTGCGAGCTGGATAGCGTGTAGGGGGTAGTCTGGCGTAGCTTCTTGGTGCGACAGAAAATACTCCAATCACCCAATGGCGGCCTCGCCCCTGGGTGTCGTTTTTCAGTGTATAATTTCCAAAATAGTCTGTTACCTCTAATTTATTCATATACACGCAGGATATATACGTAGCTTACAACCGGATCGAACCACACACAGTTTAACTCCCTTTTTAATCTCTTCTCCAGGCATTACTTTCAGGAATCCCTGAAAAACCCTCCACTTGACTTTCGACATGTGGTCTAGCCGGCATCGCCAATCGGTGATCGGCATAAGATTTCAATATATAAGCAAAACTTGGCAACTACGAAATGTTTTGATCGCCTTTTCCCACTTCCCTGGAAAACACAGTGGAGAGGCAATTCTAATGAAAATTCGTCACGAATTGGCGGAAGTTGGAATTGTGCCATCCCAAGTAAGAAAAACTCAAAAATGTTTGTGATTAAACTAAAACATTTAAATATTTAGATATCCTGTGTCTGCGCCGACAATGCGTCCAACATAACAAGAGCGCTGAACATGGTGGACGTTTTCCCCGATAAACAGTGGCTTGTTCAAGAAGAAGATGAAGTCGGAAGTGACGCCGAAAAAGAGTTTGTTTTAGACGAAGGTAATCGTGGGTTAATGTACTCTTAAGGGTAGTGTGAAAAAGAAAGCATGCATATTTTTCTCATCGATAATTCTATTTATAATTATAAAACCTATCTACATAGAGATAGATAATATGTGCGAATGATTTTAAAACCAAAATAGATTCAGATTTATTTGATTATCACAGTTCAGTGTCTTTATAACCTTCAAATCGTTAACTCTTGCAGCATGGGGTGAAATGGGTGCTGATTTTGGTCTGACGCAATAAACGAAAATACCAGTACCGGATGAAACTGATAGTTCAGACAGCTTCGACTATTTAAATAAGCCGGCATCTTGGGAAAGGAAAAGATGCATAGCGCATACTCTTCAGCTTGCTATAAATGATGCGCTAAAGAACGACACAGTGGCCAAACCACTCCTAAGTCGCCTCCAGTCGTGGATCAATTTCTTTCGCCGTTCAGCAAAGTGAACCGAAGAATCAAAAATCTAAAACCGGAGGTCTGGATGGAACGCCATGTTTTTCGCCCTGGAGCGATTTGTTAAGGTAAGTTGAAATTTTCAAATAGAAGACAAATGAAACTGGAGGTCACATTTTTATCAGGGAAGATTTTATGATCAGTTTTATGTAGGTTTCTTAGCCCAATTTTTGATCTTATTACAGGATAATATGCTAGAAGGCATGACCCATGTTTTTTCAAAAGCAAAGAAAGAAAAAATTAAGATGTCTTTTGAGCTTCCAACAGAAGAGGATTTTGAAGATGCAACTGAGCTCGTCGAAATTTTGAGGCCGCTTAAAAATGGCACAGATTTTTTTCAAAAATCCGGTTTGATATTTTCAAGTGTAATCGGAGGCTTGCTAACCATCTTCAAGGAGACACATGAAGTTGAAGCAAAAAATTTGCAAATTTACAATCCTGTCTTTTAAAAAAATTAGAAAAAAGATTTGCAGATGTTCTATGATGCCGACAATATATATATATTGGCTTCCTTGTTAGACCCTAATCAGAAAACCATACATTTCTACAGTAAATATTTTTTGATGATTTATTACGAAACATGTCATACTTATAAAGCTAACTGTTGCATCGCTAGAGCAACGATTACCGTCTGGCAAACGTCGAAATTCTTACAATTTGGTCTCGTTTGAATCGTTTGCACTTCTCGTCTGTCTCACGCTATCGGAAAAGGATAATGATTTTTACTTCAGATATTTTTTTAACACTAATTGAATCATGTTTTTTTCTAGGTGGCTATACATTCTCACCCTGGGATGAACAGTACCCCAAATTTAAATGCCCAAGTAGGGGAATGGCTGAAAGTATTTTACGAGAGGCAATGTTAAAAGAAAGAATGGAGGATCCTGCGACAGAAGCTACGAGCCAAGAGGAAGTGTATTCGCCTTTCAGCTCGCTGGGACTAGCCACATCTGCTGCTGCCACTATTGTGACACCTATATGTGATATAATGTGGTTTAAGTCAGTAACATTTCATTTCTACTACACTCCTCTTGGAAGAAAGATGCTCCTTGGGGAGCATAGAAAACAGTTTTTTTGGGTATGAGAGATAGAGGAGTAAAGAATGATAAATATGTCGGGTTTTGTATCGTACGAGTTGTACATGTATTTTTAAGGTGTCGGGAATAAATTTTGTAATGCACTTATTGAACTGAACTTAATTAGATGATACGTATATCAGGAACATAACATGGTGTCAAAGTTTTTCGCGATCGTTCTCCCCGCTTTCTGTTTTTTCGGTCTCCTCCCGCGTTCTTCGTTCTCCCTCGGCTCTTCCTAGGGCGTGGTTTTTTTTCTCCGCCGTTTTTTTTCCGGGAAGGAAGATGGTTACCCCAGCCGCTCCCGTGACGGTTTCGTCGGCATCATTTCACGTTGTCCCGCCAGAGCTTTTGGATTTTTCTATACCTGGCGAGTGGCTTAACTGGAAGCGACGCTTTGACCGTTTCCGACTTGCGTCAGGCTTAAAAGATAAGACATCTGAGGAGCAGGTTAACATGTTAATCTATTTAATGGGTCCCAAAGCTGAAGACATTTTCCAGTCTCTTACTCTTACGGCAGCCGAACAAAAAGATTATGCAAAGGTGCTATCAGCGTTCGATGCTCACTTTGTTGTTCGTCGGAATGTCTTTTACGAGTGTGCACGGTTTAACACTCGTGTTCAAGAGGACGGAGAATTAGCAGAGACTTTCATCACTGCTTTATATACATTATCCGAATATTGTGATTACGGGACAATGCGCGATCGGATGATCATGGATAGACTCGTTGTTGGCATCCGTGATAAACAATTATCAGAACGTCTACAGTTGGATTCAAATCTTACATTAGAGTCAGCGATCAGAGCGGTTAGACAGCAGGAAGAAATAAAACGTCAACAAATCGCATTGCAAGATCAGCAAAAGCCTAATAATACAGATGTCAACGTAGATAGAATAAGCAGCAACCTTAAGAAGTTCACAATTAGTCCCAAAGCACAACAGCAAACCCTTCTTCCACCACAGAAACAACGTGTTCCTGATAACAGTAAACAAATTCGGTTCAAAAACAAGCAAAAACAAGCGTATACATGTATGAGATGTGGTAAGCCAGAACAGCACAGCAGAACGGAATGTTCAGCCATAAGAGCGAAATGTCTTAAATGTGGGAAGATGGGCCATTATTCAAGAGTTTGTCTAGGACGAAAGTCAACTATCAGAGTTGTCTCTGAAGAAGCCTATCTAGGCGCCATATCAAGCGACAATGAGTCAGCCCGCTATTGCTACAAGGCGCAGGTCCGTGTAAACGATGTACCCCTACAATTTAAAATTGATACAGGAGCTGAAGTAACTGCTATACCACTGTCCGCCTACAATGCTAATCGTCACATGGGAGCTTTAGTTGAGCAAGACAGATGTGTTCGAGGCCCCGATAATAATCGACTCCAATGTGTTGGCATGGTATATGCTAAACTCCAAGTCAAAGATGTCGTTATAAAGCGAAAAATCTACGTAGTTCGAGAGTTGGATGGTCCCTTGCTTAGCATAGATGCGAGTGAAGATCTTGGATTGTGGGTGAGATTACAAAAAGTAACCACCTCTGTGCACCCTGAACAAGAAAACCCAGCGCTATTTCAAGGCTTGGGGAAGTTGGATGGCACCTACAAAATCAAGTTGAAAGGAGATGCCAAACCCTTTGCGTTATATACCCCACGGCGAGTACCAATTCCGCTAATGGACAAAGTTAAACGTGAACTCGATGACATGGTTTTCCGAGGAGTCATAACACCTGTAGAGGAGGCTACCGCATGGTGCGCTCCTATGGTGGTCGTTGCCAAACCCTCAGGGCAGATTAGAATTTGCATCGATTTCACAGAATTAAACAAGAGTATACAGAGAGAATATTTCCAACTACCTTCTGTAGATCATATACTAGGGCAATTGACAGGAGCCAAGGTTTTCTCGCTACTTGATTGTAACAGTGGATATTGGCAGGTGCCTCTCGACCCATCTTCGCTCGCTCTAACAACATTCATAACGCCCTTTGGACGATACAGTTTCAATCGTTTACCCTTCGGACTCAGTTCTGCTTCAGAACATTATCAACGTCGCATTCGCCTATGTATCGAAGGAATTCCCAACTGTATTAATCTACAAGATGATATTTTGATTTGGGGTAATACAGTTGAAGAACATGATAAAAACTTACGTTTAGTCCTTGCGTCCCTCGAGCGTCATGGCGTAACGTTGAATAAGCAAAAATGTAAATTTGGCGTAACCTCTATCAAATTTTTGGGCCATCGAATCGATGGCATATGGATACATCCTGACGAGGATAAAGTGAAAGCTATTCGAAGATTACAACCTCCTAATAATGTTACGGAACTACGGAGAGTTATTGGAATGGCCAATTATTTGAGCAAGTTTATTCCTAATATGTCCGAGACGTTACAACCCTTATATAGCCTGTTAAGTAAGAAAACTGACTGGTTCTGGGGTTCCGCTCAGCAAGCCGCTTTTTACAATCTGAAGCGCATATTGACGGCTCCACCAATACTTGGTCTTTATGATCCAAAGAAACAAACGTTTATCTCAGCGGACGCTTCTTATGGTATCGGAGCCGTATTGCGTCAAGAAGACGAGAAAGGCATTCGCCAAATCATTGCATACGCATCAAAATCTTCGCACCTTATCTGAAGCCGAACGTCGCTATGCTCAGATAGAGAAAGAAGCGTTAGCCCTCACTTGGGCATGCGAACGGTTTTCTGATTTCATCACGGGTATAAACGTCACCATCGAAACTGATCATAAGCCGTTGGTACAAATACTGCAGTCAAAACAATTAGACGATTTGTCACCCAGGTTACAACGCCTACGGATCCGCATGATGCGGTATTCTTATAAGATTACGTTCATCCCTGGCAAAGCGTTGGTGGCCGCTGACACGCTGTCTCGCAGCCCCCTAACCGATGTGGGCGAGGTTAAGTTGCAAGACGAAATTGCAGCGCATGTGCAATTAGTAACTTCCCATCTCCCTGCCACTGATCGTCGTCTCTCAGAAATCTGGGAAGCCCAACAAGCCGATCAATCGTGTCGAACACTAACACGCTATTGTCAAGAAGGTTGGCCCCGAGTCAAGAACAAACTAGATCCAACATGCACCAAATTCTATCCCTACAGAGCTCAGCTAACACAACAAAATGGTCTGATTATGATGGGCTGCCGCATATTGATACCGAAGAAAATGCGGACAGAAATCCTTGATAGACTCCATGGAGGTCATCTGGGTATTACGAAATGCAGAGAAAGGGCCCGAGCCTCTGTATGGTGGCCCGGTTTGTCCGGCGATATCGCCGAGAAAATAAAAAGTTGTTCTGTCTGTCTTCGAGAATCACACAACCGGCATGAGCCCTTGCAACCATCAACACTTCCAAGTCGTGCATGGCAAATCGTGGCCATGGACTTATTGCATGTCAACAAGACATGGTATCTTGTCATATCGGACTATTATTCTCGCTTTTTTGAGATAGCGGTGTTACCTGACCAAAGAGCTCGCACCGTGATAGATATCGTGAAATCCGTCTTCGCCCGTTTTGGTATACCAGAGATTGTCCGAAGTGACAATGGTCCACAATTCGACATTACGACCACTTCTGAATTTAGCCAATTCGCGCGAGATTACGGTTTCGAACACATTACGTCTAGTCCTCGATATCCTCAAAGCAATGGCTTCGCGGAGGCGGCGGTGAAGATCATCAAATCACGTATCACTAAATCGGAAGACTTACAACGTGGCCTATTGGCATATAGATCAACGCCGCTCCAACATGGCTATAGCCCTGCCGAGTTGCTAATGAATCGTCGACTCAGAACGACGGTACCGATAGCCCCGTCGTTACTTGAACCACACATTCCGCCTCACGACGCGGTTTATCAACAAGACGTTCAGTCGAAAATGCGTCAAAAACAAAATTATGATCGTACCCATGGCGTGACTGACTTGCGGAAACTACTTCCGGGCGAACGGGTATGGATCACGGATTTAAGGCGAGAAGGCACGGTCACGAGCCCCACACATCATCCGCGTTCCTACGTCATCAACACTTCTACAGGGGCGGTTCGTCGTAACCGATATCATCTGGTTCCCCTTCCTAAATCTCCCACTCCCTTCTCCCAGCTACACACCGAGACCACACCAGCACAGCTTGTTGAGCCAATGACGCAGCCCAGAGCCTCAGCAATGCCTATGAGCAGATCCGTCAAGAATCATGAAGATCCATCTCCTCTAGGCAGTACGGGTGAACCAAGTACCCGAGACGTCCAGGACCAATCATGTCCCGCGTCCGGCGCAACTAGCACACCGTCTTCGCCACGCAGCGCTACTCCGATCACCTCGAGATATGGTCGTATTATCAAACGCCCGCAGCGACTCGTGTATTAATTGAAAAAGGGGGATGTGATATAATGTGGTTTAAGTCAGTAACATATATGCTCTTTGTGTTCATTTCTACTACACTCCTCTTGGAAGAAAGATGCTCCTTGGGGAGCATAGAAAACCAGTTTTTTTGGGTATGAGAGATAGAGGAGTAAAGAATGATAAATATGTCGGGTTTTGTATCGTACGAGTTGTACATGTATTTTTAAGGTGTCGGGAATAAATTTTGTAATGAACTTATTGAACTGAACTTAATTAGATGATACGTATATCAGGAACATAACACTATACACCAAATGCAGCAATATTTTTCTCAACTAAGGGCAACCCAGCCTGATGTGGCACTAGACTTCTGGCGGTCAAAAGAACGAGAGTTTCCAACCCTTGCTATGACCGCCAGAAGATATCTTTCTGTTCCCGCCACATCAGCTGATGTGGAGCGATTATTTTCAGTGGCAGGATTCATATTGAGGGCCAGGAGAAGCTCCTTGACTTTACAAAATGTTGCAAATGTTTTAATTTACCGAGAGTACAGAGAAATGTGTGAGAAATAAAGTTTCAGTTATTTTTATAACTGTCAAATACCTATCCTTCGGAAGTTTTTAAAATGTTGTAGATTTTCACAGTTATTGAATTGTTTACACTGCCATTAATCATATATTTTGCGGCATCGTGCATATCATTTTTTACGCATTCCTCCGTGTGGTTATGTAATCTGGCTTAATTAAAATAATTGATCTTTCTTTAATGAAAAAGTTAGGTAACATAACATTAAACCTTAAATAAGACGACCCAAGGGCTGCGCTAG
Organism: Phalangium opilio; assembly: GCA_019434445.1. Taxonomy (NCBI): domain Eukaryota; kingdom Metazoa; phylum Arthropoda; class Arachnida; order Opiliones; family Phalangiidae; genus Phalangium; species Phalangium opilio. The sequence goes on from JAEQBA010004868.1 coordinate 9,782, forward strand.
TAATAATAGCCACATCGTACCGTATAAAACCGGCGTACATAAAATTTAACGGTTCTAAAATAATTACTTCAATTTTTTTACTACTGCTTTATATATAATAGGAAAACGTGAGTGAGTAGCCCCACGATGCTCATGCTTTAACAGTGGTAAAACAAAATACCCGTAAAAGAAGTACAGAAAATCAGAGTGAACAGCCCCTCGATGCCCTTACAAGAATAATAAAAAAAGAACCCTCGATCAATATCCAAGGGGCCACAAGCTAGTACTTTCTTTTGCTTTTAAAATTCTTCTCGATTTGTGGAGAAATACACTTAACTTTTTATAATAAACACCGCCTTAAGCCCATTCTAAATGTAACGTCGGTATAAACTTGCTTTTTCTTTTTAAAATTACCCTCGATTTCTTTGAGTTTTGAAATATGGGAGTAGGATTGAAAGCTTGAAACCCTTATTTATTGTCGACGAGTGAGTAGTGACAGGAATCTTAAAGGAAGCATTAAACCTTCCATATAAACTAAGGCGATACAATAATCCTGAGCCTCTCTCTCGCTTTAAATATATCGAGCAAACGTAAGACAAAAATCATAATTCTTAACCTTACTAGTACAATTAAATGCAATGCTTAAATTTTCTATTACAATCACCATACTTATATAAAGGTATAATGAACTAAGAAAAGTATTTTTTCAAACTTGGGGGCGAGTATCCCCCATGAAAGGTAGTAAGTCTGACACAGGGCACTGGTTTGGTTAGAAGCGTGGGAAATCAAACAAGGCGGTAAATCTCTTACAAAAACATCAATAAATATTAACAATGAAAGAAAATTATCATTAGAGAATAGCTCCTCGACGAGCTGCCTTAAACAGTGCTAAGATGATTACCCGTATCTTCTTCTTTTATGTAACACTTAATCCCAATTCCGTTTAAAACCAGCAAGGAGTTTTTAGTGAGTAGCCCCTCGACAATTACCCGTAATCCAGACCCAACACTTAATCCCCATTCATTTTATATAACCAATGAATCCTTATCCCCTTTCAAAAGCATCAATGAAAATGATCAATAAAAACTGAAATTTTCATTAGTGACGCGCGTCTTTAAAGATTAAACACACTTAACGCTCAACTGTACAGAAAGTTTTAGTTTACAACATATATGCCTAGGCGTGCTTATCTCATCTTCTATGTAAGGCAATATCCAGCCGTGCTGGATAGTTTATTCCCGAAAATAATTTTACTTGCGCTATCTCTTCGGAAACCATGAAACTATAATTTTTTGAGGAAAATATGCTACTAAATTTTAATTTCGAATTATTATGTATTCCTATATTATCATCTATCTTGTTACTCTGTTAATAATTTGAACCTCAAAAATATGGGTTTTTCAAATACTATTATTTAAATTTTTATTTCAAAAAAATGTCGGCGCAAAATACTTCTTTATTCTACATTTCTTAACTTTCGACCTCCTCAAAAAAGAAGGATGCTTAGATTCCGAAGGTGGTGATCTTCTTTCTAAAGAAGGGATTCTCCCTTCTCTAACAGTCTACCCTCCGTTCATAGTAGGTTTCCTCCGAAAGAAGGCAAACTCTCTTTCATAGGCAAGCACCTTCTTTTCAAAGAAGGAAAAATTTTCTTCTAAGAAGGGGGACCTACAGTTAAGAAGGGGACAAACCATTTCCTACCCTAGACCGTCAGACTCTGAGTTACTCAGCCCCTTCTTATCAATTACACTTCTAACTCTTTGACGGGGAAGGGTGGGGAGAGAATTCTTTAAGCAGCTTCTGAGAAGGAGAAACGGGGTTTAGCGGTGTTGCCCTCTACCTCAAAGAAGGGGAAGATTGGAAGCAAGAAGAAATCGCGAAATGCCCACCACTGTCCAAAATAAAATTGTTTCCCTCGTAAATAAACTTGGTACTTTATGGGCGATTGTTCTTCGATCCGTCCGGATAATTAGCACAAAGTTAATACACAAGTATTGTTCGCTTTCGAGATTCTTGGATGAGCGTCAGGTCTGTTGCGAGTAATGATTTGTTCTTTGTTCCTGGTCGTCGGCTTGGAGTCGGTGAGGTTGCTCAGCGTGATGGGGTCCTCGTTGATTTTATTCTCCCGGCGAAACGCTCTGTGAGTCCTGGCTTAGGGTCTTCAGCTCCGATTGGACTGGTTGGTGCAGTGTCTCTGGTTTTTCGTCTTACGTTCAATTTTCTCAATGTGGTCAGCTTTAGCGGTTTCCTTCTAGTCGATCGGGGTTTTGTTTTATGGGTTCATGGGCAGCTCTCGTACTTGAATCATTCGAAGGCATGCCCGGCGCCTCCATCAATTTTGTAGCGCGGCTTTGGGTGCGTGAAACGTATGGGGACGTGTAGCAAGCGCGCGTGCAAAATAACATAACTTGAGTTTAATAACATAAAAAGTTAAAGTTTAATTCAGAAATCATATTCATTTACATTATAGAGATAGAGCTAAAGGGAGAGAACCTCTCCTTTTGCTCATTCCAAACAAATCTAATATTCTCGGGCCTTCTATTCCTTCGACCCCGAGGAGATTTTACAAAACAACCCTTTGTGGGTCTTGGGTAGCGGATTTGCAGGTGTCCATACAGGTATCCACGTGGTCTTGGGGTTTTCCTATTTTTGCTACTGCTTCGAAAATCCGAAGCAGGTTTTCTTCGAGGGGAAGGATATAATTATTTGGGGGTAGGGCAGTTGCCTAAATCCAGTGTTACATGTGGTCGCTCTGAAGGCAATAAGAGTTTAAATAACAACCAAGAAACTGATGGAAGGACTGTAGCTTTATATTCATTGTCAACATTACGAGTACATTGAATATATATGTTTAACTTTTGGTGGTAAACATGATGACCTTTTTTTTCACCTCAGACATTTCGCAAGACACATGAAAAGATTTTAAGCGAAATCGAAACCCTTTCGAAGAAAAAGGTACATATGTAGAGAATATAGAGCCACGCTTCATTGCGCATATTCCAATCATAACATTGCCACTTTAGAATAGAGAATTTGTGAGGTTGAAAAATCAACTAGCAAATCAAATAAAAAGAATACAGATCATTCAACAGACATTTAATTTAACAAACCGAAGACTGATACGAAGAGCTAAATAGCTTGAAAGTTTCAAAGAAATTATCGCGACTTTGCGAAAAGACAAATTAATGCTAGAAGAAAATATATTACAATTAGAAGATGTATTTCTCCTACTGCAAAAGAACTTTTCCAACATTTAAAGGTAGCGGGACCCAAAAACAAAGCCAAGAAGCTTATTCTTCGGGAATTTACTATCACTTTTCATTTCTACAGCGTCTTTGCCGAATTTTTTTGCCCCATCCAAATATATTCAGAAATTGGGGTTCCAAAACAGACGGAGAACCTACATTTACTGCCCAGAGTTTTCAGTTCCTAAAGAAAGAAGTGGAAAAATGTAAATACCCAGTTTTAGAGTCTCTGATCTTAGATGAAATGGCCATCAGGAAAGAGATAAAGTGGAATGGAAATATCTTTGATGGTTACGTCAATTATGGCACTAGCATCGAGTCCAAGACTGACAATGATAGAGAGTATGCAGCCAGTATAAGTATCCAAGATGGCGGCCACTCAAGGGGGAGGAGCCGGGTTTTCCCGATATCCTCACTTTACCTGTCAATATTTGATTGATTGATTGTATAGGCTTATAACAAAAGAGGGTTTTGTAGGAATAAAGACCATAATATAAAGTAAAAAAGTTATTTTATTTTCTTTAAAAGTATAGGTTCTAATATTAAAGATATTTTTTCAATTTTCATTTTAAAATGCATTTGATTTATTCTAAAATAATTCCTTCTATCTTCGTAAGGAAGATGATAAATTTTAATATTATTTTTAAATCTTACGTATGTCATTAAGCCTTTCTTTGATATACAAAGCGTTAAGTTGTTTTCTAACGTAGAGTTCCAAAACTAATCTTTCGAGATCTTTAGTTTTGACTTTAAAGGTATGATAAGTTTCTTCCGTGTTTTCTTGAGGTTTTTCAGGCGTTTTTTCTCCAGTCTTGACATTTATATTTTTGGTGTACGTTTCTGTTTCATCAATGGTAAAGGGTATGTTTTTAGTAGGCCCACCTCTGATAAAATTACATTTGGGGAAATGTTTTAAATGTTCTTCGTAAGGATTATCGGTAGTTTTCCAGGCTAGCAAAATCCCGTTGCATTCGAAACATTGTACTAGATCATCGGTATGTAACGAATAAAAACCCGCTCTACTTAAAGCTTTTTTATAGTTTTCATCTTTTGACCAGGAGTAAAAAGAGTGATATCTTTGCAGCTCGGAGTTCATGATGCTCAATGAAAATTCTTATAGGAATATCTGAGTTATATCCCCCCTAAATTTACTACCCCTCCTTTTTTTACCTTCCCCCCTTCCTTAATATATGAAATAAAAGAAAACAGTATGCGCTTCAACATGTTTGTAACAATGACGTCATTTTTCAACCGATCTCGTCCAAACTGCTTCATGAATGATTTGTGGCTCTTTCTTTTTGTTCTTTGTATTATATACATAATACAATATAGTCCGCTTGTCGAACTTGACAAGTTTTGAAGTCTTCTTTTGTTAAAGGACCATTTTCTTGAATTTCTTTTAACAAATTCTTTAATCGAGGGGAGAAAGTTCCCTAAAGCCAGTGAGTCAAAATAATAACCCCTTCTGTTTCCATCAAAGTAACAGCATACCCAGTGGGACCCGTCTTTATAGTGATTGTCAAAATTTATTATAATGGATGAAGGAAACTTGTCAATTTTTTCGGGTAATAAATCACTTGGGTAAACACCTAGGAAATGTGGCGTGAATCGTAGAAAGCGTCTTATCTGATCGGCGTTCATTATTTGTTTAACAAACGATTGACACGTTTCTATTTTTATCTATTTGTAACATAGCCTGGAATTCGGCTAATACGATACAACTAAGAGTAGTGGGTGTGGGTTTTTCAAATCCCAATTCTAATCTTAATTGTCCTTGCTTCGTGGGACTCCAATGATCTGAATGACTCGCGTAACCATCAGGTGTTAAGTCTAAACAGTAAATGGCGTAACCCGAGGCAAAGTCGTCCATAGAAATATTGTTTCCCTTGTCATTGTAGTGGCAGTTTGACCCCGAAAATAAAGTGTAATAGCTTCGGACAAATTGCTTTTTACTGTAGTTGGGTCTTAAGGCTCTGGATGGGTATTGTTCAAAATTGATGAATGCTGCTAGATGATTGGCATTCCAATGTCCAAAGTCGAAAGGGTTACTATCCAATGTTCCATTGTAAGCAGTATGCTTTACAATAGCTACTGTAATCCTTGAGGGCTGGGTACCCAGGTAGATGTTTCCGATTGATGTGTTTAAGATATTAGGCGAGATTGTAAATATTTTAGTTTCCGTTCTAGTGTAACTATATTGGGCTGGTTTAATACTTAAGGCTTGTTCATGAGCAATTAGAATTTTAGGGGCTAATTGCAACTTTAAGACGTATAATATGGCTTCCACGATGACGGGTTTATAACCAGTGCCTGCCGCGGGAAGTTTACCCATAAGACAAAAATTAGGTTTGCTTCTGTGTAATTTTAATTTCATAGAAACGCCGTTTATCAGATATCGAGGGATATTAAACATATCTACGTAAAGGCTGGAATACATCTCAACTTCCTCGGATAATGCTGTAAGTTTCTGTCGTTTAACAAAACCCATATTTTCTGTAAGCGAATCCATGCTTCCACTTGTATCTTTGTAAAACAAAGAAGCCCCCAAATGAGATTCTTTAGCCGCCGGACCGTATGACGTCAGAGCCGAAAGCAAAGCCGTGTACGCGTAGTTACTAGCAGCGGGTGTTGTTGCGCAATCGCCCAGCTCCAAATCGACACGCTCAAATTGACTGTGTTGGAAATTATTTACGGGTCCAACCTCGTCAGTGGCTGTTAAAGCGGTTCCATCCTCATTTACAATTTTAGTTCTAGTGTACAGTATTGTTAAGGCTGTATCCACGTATTCGCTACCGCTAGACGTTACTTCAAATTCAATAGGTTGGTCACCTTTCAAGGAAGTCAAAGGTGACCAACCTATGCAGCCTGATACGGAACCCATTTGGAATTTTCGATGGCCGTTTGAAGGGGAGGGGTGGCGAAAATATCGAAACCAGTACTGCAAGCTTCGGTCATTTTTTAGGGAGAGAAAATATCACGAACCGTTTTGAATGAAAGTTTACGTTTATCTGATTTAAATTTGTTTGTGTTGCTTTGTTTTATAGATTTCTTTCTCTTTGGTATTTTTTTCTTTTTAGCTAGTCTTTTCTTTTGTTTGCCACCCCCTCCTCTACCGTATTGTTGTTGTACATCATCCAGCGTTTCGGTGAACCTTCTTTTAGCGGAAGTTTTCAGATCCTTTCCAGCGGCGACATCGTTCATAATCTCTGAAGATGTGCCCAGAAGCTGTTTACCAAGGAACTTTGCCCCTTTAATTAAGAAAGGTGATACGTATCTTCCGAAAGATTTCAAGAAGGACCCTAATGTCTATTTTGGCCGTGACCGTGTTGTCCTTGTTTGCCGACGTAAAAACTCAGACCACCACCTGACATCGCTTGTTGGGTATAATAATCCGTGTAGACACATCTTTTGTTATCTAACGCGTTTGACTTGCGCATCTTAAATGAACTTTACAGTGCAACAGTCCAAACTGAAATAAAGCCGGTTCACCCATGTGATCCTTTATATAAATGCCAACCTCGCTAATATAATGTTTTGACAAAGGGACGTAATGGGGTGAGACAAAAGTAAGGCACACGGTATCCGGTGTTTCTTGTCTTCGATGGGTATAATGCGTAAGAGAGGGGCGTGGATGTTACCGACAATTTCCCCTTCTACCAGGTCGCAATAAATATATAATTGAGATGGTACGTGGTAGTTTAGCCTGGCAGGTCTATCGCTCAAACATTGTATATTGAGATGGTCTTTGTACCCCAAGATGTCGGCTAATGATTTGTGGGTCTTGAAGATAATTTTTGTATCACCAGAGGCATCGGTTTTTAGTTTTACATGTCCCGTCGTTTCATTAATATGAAATAAAGAAGCTGTTTTTTCGCATACTTTGGAAGTATTGATAGTTTCCACAACGTTGTTTAGTGATTTGTAATGACCAGCCGGTATATTATGCAACTGATAGATTTCGTATCTGGTCAGTTTTGTATCTTTTCGTTCAACCTGGTATGTTAAGTCGCATGACTTGGTGTTTTTAGGTTTTTTAAAGTTGCCATCATCCAATGAATGAATGAATCTTCAGGTGTTTTTCTCTTATTGTTTTTGTATATTACATTGTAAAACCTGTTTGTATATATTATCTCTACTAACGAAATTTCCCACTGTCCTTGTAAATTAATAGGATCCGGTAGTTTAGTGATGTAACTACCTATAGTGTAGGGTAGATATCCATACTAGCGTCGCTAGGTAGCGTTAAATAGAATTCAGATTTTCTCGACATTTTCGGCTGTTACCCAAGAGTTCTGTGATTTAGGTAAACCGATAAACGATACAAAATATTCTAATTTCCCTTTACGTTTACGTTTCCTGAGTATGGAGTTTATCTTAAACAGTTTGGGCTCCACTGTTCGAATGCGCTGATCCGAGTAAAACAACCCGCTTATATGCTTGTCGTCCAAATCTTTCAGACGATATAACACTGGTTTTCTGAAACTCAGAAAAGAGGAAATGACAAATACTTCCGTCGAGAAATTAGGTTCATAACCTTTAGAAAATTCTGGTTTAAGCTTACTTATTCTTACAAAATCACCAACACGAAATTTGACATCTTTTTTAGTAGGCTTATTACTCAATTCAGGCTTGTAAATGTTTTTGTAGACTTCCAGAACGTTAGATGGGGAAACATTATTGGGTGCCATTTTTATTACGGAGTGATAAGAGGCATTGTAGCCTTTAACTATGTCTTGCAAATGATCGATATATCTATGAGAATTGAAATGAGTCAACATTTTGAATATTCGATGTTTTAAAGTTTTAAAGTTTTAATTAATCTTTCTACAAAAGGACAGTGGAATTTTTCTGACGTCATAGAACCGTATTTGATTTTATTTTTCTTTAGAAGTTTTTGCGTACTTGAATTAATAAATTCTTTTCCTAAATCGGACCAGATGGCTTTAGTTTGCTTTGTTCGATGATTATTTCGAGAGCTTTCGTAGCTTCGGCAGCGTGTTTTCTTTTCATGGGTACCACAAAAGCTTTTCGGGAAAAGCAATCAATGCCTACCATAAGGTATCTGTAGTTATCGTTGTACTTGGCGATTGACCCCAAGTCAGCTAGATCAACTTCGACTCTATCCGAGATGTTAAATACAGGGATTTTACGTCTTTTGAATTTATTTATAGCAGTTTTATGTAGTGTGTAAACGTCAGTGGCCTCTAGAAAGGCTTTGACATCGCTTCTCGAAATGTCAAGATGTTGAACCGCCCTGTACAAGGGGGCTAAACCCGTGAACCCTGACCTGTGTTTGCTGTTGAGATAAGTGTCCTTTAAGATTTCCTCTTTTTGGAGCTGCGATAGACCTCCCATACTGTACCCTTGGTATTAAAAGGTTGTTTCTTTAATATTAAGGGGCTGGCTTTATTGTCAAAGGTTAATCTCTTCTTCGCTCTTAAATACGATCGTGGTCGAAGCCTATTTTTTAAGGGTACGGAGAGAGGCGATTTCTTGATTGATGAGGGTGATGCTGAGAGAGTCTTTGATTTACTTTTAGGAGGTAGAAAGTTTTGAACAAAAGGTTCAAATTCTGTCCATCCCGTAGGGGGAATCCCCATAAGCGAACGAGTTACCCCGTATTTGTTGAAGAGCATAGGTTGTATAGTAAAATATACTAGTTGAACTATATCAGAATCAGGGATCTTAAGGTCATTCACATAAAGAACCCCCGCATCATCCCAACGTATACTATGAGAGTTACTTGTCAAATGATCAAATATCTTTTTCGCTGCCCCCTATATTTCAGTGGAAACATATTAATCCAGGTGTCGTGTTTATTCGATGGGCGGGGCTTCAAGATGCTCTGGTACCTTTTCAAGGCTTCCTCGTAAAAAACCCATTTGGTTCTTTCATCTAAAGTGGGATTTGAGATAATTAGGTTCATCTCTTTATCCAACTCTGATAACACTGCATTGTTTTTTGAAATATCATTGTTTGTTGTTATTAATTGACGGATGGTGGTGGGTTAGGACTTTGTTCGTGTTGTTGTTGTTGCTGTTGTTCCAAAGGCACTAAGGTCATTTTATTAGCGTAAACTAACTGTTTATTCATTTTGCAAATAATCCGCCTAAAAGGCTCGAAATTACTGGAAAAAGGACGCTGAAGAAACCACTTCCGGTTTGTTTAGATAAAATAGCTCTTTTGTCTTTCCAATGAGTATTTTTGCAAGCGATTTTTCGAATATGTTTTTTATGCTTACACAGTTTATTATAAACGTCTGGTTTCAAATTGATGGCGCCTTGTAAAGCGCTATGACAACACTCGCTAATTGAGTCAATAATTTCTCTATTAGAATTTTTAAGAATAGCTAATCTTTGTGGTTTTTTTAATTGCCCAAAGCGGCTATTAAATTGATATTTTTAGCTGCTAAACTTTTTTTCTTTTTATTCAACGATGTTTTCTTGACCTTTCTTGGTGGTGACATCGTAAAGAATGATTGAATTTAGGAAATATTGTTTAATTATATAGTTTTCTTCTTGGGAGTATAGATGACGATTTGTTCTCCCGGTAAAATATTTGTTCTAAACCTTAAATCGGAATGACATTTTTGGGTTAAATCACAAAGTAAATACCCGTACTGTTTTTCTGTCGCGTCCAAATAACATTCTACTATAAATTTAGAGTTGTTAGGTGCTAATTGTTTAGAAAGGGCCACTAATTGCATAAGATCTCTTACTGTTTTCATAAGAATCATGTAATGAGCGTTTAAGGAAGCTGTTCTCAAGTTTTTTTCAAATATATTTTGTAAAAGGGTAATTACGAACAATTTCCTATGATGTGATTGTTTAGTAAATATTTCGGATAAAATATTATTTTTATTTTCTAACATTAGATCATCTAATACGATTAATGTTGTTTGAGTACCATCGTATATAGTGACGTCGGGTAAACCTTGACGCATAATTACACCCATTTCTTTTAATTCATCGTAACCATTCTCATATATACTATAATGCCAAACAACTAAATCAACTTTAGGTTGAAAAATTTTATCCTTATTTTCTATTATTCTTTACATAAAACTGTTTTACCTGATCCCGAAGGACCAAAAATAATTAAGTTTCCAGGTGTAGTGAATGGTATCATGTCTAATACTTGAATGAAACAAATTTGTAATTATCATTCATACTTAAACACGATTAATTCGCGACCCCCACCCCCTAAACGCGGTCGGACGCCCCCAAACGGCTCGCGGGGGGGGGGAAAGCGCGGTTCACGCGGGTAGGCCAGCACCACAAGCGCGTTGACATCATCTTGCCTTTCACTATGATATCTTCTATAAGCCTTTAACATGATCTGTCACTATTCGAGATGGTAAATACGGTTAAAGTACTGATAACCAAAGAAGCTTGGATGAGCAAGTAAAGAAATGCTGGGGGGAATTTTTCAAAATCTCCTTAAAAGGAGGTATACTGTGGTCCAATGACATGGCTTCGGACCAATTTGCCCGCGAAAATTTTTACCCTTATACATGCTAACCATCTTGGGGACACGTGTTTGATCTCGAACACGCCCTGACCATAGTAAAAGGTATAAAAGGCCGAGGTTCAGACCCCAAAGACATCACTTTTCTCTCAAGCCAGCCATGTCTCAACAAAACGAACCCATTGACCTTTCTTCAGCCAGGTAAGAAAAAACTTTTTTTAAACTTAGTTTTTTTTTTGAGAAAGACCTAAAAATCTTTCTCTATAGTTATGTGCATGGTGTAGACACCCCGTACACTCCCTGTGAGTTTTCCGACTCACAGGGGACATCCCTTTCGGGGACTCCCGAACCCCCCACAGCGGCGCCCTCACTGCGTCGTCGGACCACAGCGCCGGCCGCCCAGCTCATCACCGCAGCCGCACAGCCCATCACCGCCACCGACTAGAGCGTCACTCCCGCCTACCCCACCGCCGACGCCCGAACCTCAACACTATTATCAACCTCTCCCGGCCATACACTATCCGTGGCAAGCCATGCCTCGGCCGGGAGAGGCTGACTTAAATGTCAATAGTGACTTGTAAGTGAACCTTTTATCTTTGGGTAATATAACGCGAATTATAATTTCTATTTATCGTAGCCTCGTCTACCAAGTCCAGCTGTACCTGGCGGTACTTGCTGAGGTCATTGGGGATGCTGATTATTTAAATGACTTGCTGAATCAGGTTCGGCAGGTCATTTATAATCATTCGATCTTCATCCCTGATGAGTAAGTATTTTTAAAAGGTTTTATTCCGTAAAAATTTTATACCAAATTTTATAATTTTTTACAGCCTCCTAGCCTTTAACTGCCGAGGGTTCCGGTAAGCTAAATACATTTCTTATACATAATATAACAAGTAATAACTAATTTTACTCTCTCTCTCTCTTCCTCAGTGTAACCCTCGAGCTGGGGCAGTTGGCCTTGTACCGCCGGTGAGGTATCTGGAGGTCGCCGGCTGCTGCACTAGTGTTCGAGAACTGGGATGAGATATTATTCCAAGGGTTCTCGGCATTAGTGCAGATACTCAGCCGGCCGTGAGGCGGCGGGGGTAGGGGGGGGGGGCTAAAAAAATGTAAAAAAAAATCTTTTTTTGTAAACTTTATAAAAAAATTGTAAATTTAAAAAAAAAATAAATTTTGTTTTGGCTTTATATACTTCTCTTTATTTAAATTATGCTTATATTTTTACCTTCAAAGTTTAGTTTATTTTTCTAAACTCTAATTTCATAGGCTTAAACAGTAGAAAAAAAAGATATGCTTAGTATTAGCTATATAAAATGAACAGTTTTTAGTTCAATTCAATTTATTTTAAACATAAAACTTGTAAAATTAAATACAAATAAATTAAAAATGAGTTAGTAAATGCATGCGTATTTTTAAATAAGTTATTTGACCAGAAATTACAGAAAATAAATTATAATTATGAAAATAATTTTCAAGATTTTCTTCTTGTAGTACGCTGTTGAATTTCATCACGACCTGTATGACGTTATAAAGTTGGTGAAATACCCCACTACAGCGTCGAATTTTTCAGGTTGGTTATCTAAGCAAGATATATGATCGGGGTCTCCGTATAAATTGTCATAAATATCATTATAAATTTCTATAATGATATCTGCCATGTGTGTAAACACAATTGCTTGGTTATTTATCTTGACGAGATGCTCCTTTACAGCTCCTGAAACGCGGTTCAATGCCGCTGTTTCCATACTGGTCAAAACAATAGAGTCCTCCTTTATTAAGTCTTTAATATGGCATGTGTTATGGTACGCCACAACTGTTGTCTTTTCATTAGGGGTATCGTTTAAAACGATTTCGAAATTGTTGGCTTCATGGGCGGCCGTCCAGCCCGCTAAAACGGGTAAGCGCGGCATCAGCTTTTCCCAGGTTTCCGTAGAAATGGCGAAGCTTTTTACAGATTGTTTCCGGCATAGACGAACCTCAGGATCCAGGGTTCCGTTTACAAAACCAGTTGTTAAGAACAACTCTTTAGATATATGGAATCTGCCGTTAATTTTCGTTCGTTAGTTACACCTATCTTCCTTTTGGGAGCTTCTTGATTTTCCATCTCGCAGGTTTAAGATCTTCTCGAATAATGATGCTCTACTCAATTGAATCAGGGGTTTTTATACCAAATTTCTTACGTAGCTATTGCGAAATATCTATTGTCCTTAACTGTTCCATTGTTAGACTGTAGGCGTATTTTTATGTCAAAGTTCTGAAACCACAGATTAAGGAATTCCAGCACCCCCAAAATCAATAAAATAAATAATACAATAAGTAGTTTTTGGGGATTAATCTCCAAGATCTGACGCATTCTCGACAGCCTTTGTGTACTTGACTCCATAACAGCTGATGAGTAAATAAATTATACAATAGTAAACCTGACCTATTTATCCTTAATAGACCTGTCAATTTGATTGATTGAAGAAATACTTCTTCATGTAATGTCGTAAAAACCCCGCTAATGGAATGACGCATCATCTTTTGTTACAATCCTTTTGTTGAATTTAAAATCTATTGACGACTCATCTTTGTTACCATCTGCCACCTGGATGTCAATCTTATGTCACCAATTGTTGATTGACTAACAATAGTAGACGTGTTTAAACACGTCCGGAAGGTCAACGTACAGACTGTTAAAGAAGTCTTTGCGCGTTGCGTTTTTCGCACATGTTTTACTATATTTCAAAAACTATTAGAGCTAGCGCTCTGGAATAAAGTGCGTTATAAAGTTTTGCATTCCTCTTTCATATTTTACCCGTTACACAGTTGTCCTTTGCATACTTATACCGGAAACCGAAATGTCAAAATTATCAACTTTGAAAATATTGGATTCTCGAGGATATAAATGCGATTTTCGGATTCCTTGGGGTCGATTCATATTTGAAAAGTTTTCACCAAATTCAATTCGGATGAATAGGTCACGAGTAATCAGCCTTTATTCAAAATCTGGCAAACTTGGTTAGAGTGGCAATAATTCATAATCGAGTATCGAATCTTTGTCGTAATAATGCTTGTTAGATGTTATGGCACCTTATGCGTATATATATGATTGATCTTGTGGCGCAATGCTTTGAAACAAATCCGACGTTCATTAAAGGGATGGTGAAGTGGAAAATAAAGTAATTGTTTTATTGATTTTTCCATAAGACAGTGAAACATCCAAGAAATAACACCGAACGATTTTTAAACTATGATTAGTTTGAAATTTCATGATAATTTTAAATAAGGATCTCCGACTAATCGTGTAGCGCCCTGCCTATTTATCAACAATTTTCTCTTGGCACGCTCCGTGTTGAATCAATTTATCGAGAGATTTGAACAAATTTGCGCGATGTGACAATTGTGGCGCGAGACATGGAGCGTGCCACGAGAATTTGTTAACAAAAAGGCACGGCGTTACGGGATTGGTCGGAGTTCCTTATTTAAAACTATTCTTAAAATCTTAGCCTAATTTGAATGGGAGGTATTTCCTGAATTTTTCATTATGCATACTGGTATCATGATTAGTAGAAGAATCAATAAAATCACTTTAATTTCCACTTCCCCCTCCCTTTAAGAGAAAACCTGCGTCTTTTGAAGGAGAGAAGCGGTTTGAAAATATTATTATTTTGGCCATGATATCATAATATTTAGAACTCATATTAATTACGTCTAGGTCTTCAGCCCGACTCATTACAGCCCAGTGAAAATCTCATTCATGATGGCATATGCGCTTCACGAGATCCCTTCAAATAGACATATTCGACTATTCCATATAAACAACTTCAGAGGAGATGGCTTCTATGCTAGGAATGTTCGCTACGCGATTGACCTTCTCTAAACGGAGCCTGAGGTTGGGCTATAGCCTCCCGCGTTTACTGCAATGTGAGACCAGGGAGATTTAATTTTAGAAGTGGGAATAGAAATAGAGTATTCTAGGAGCGCGTCAAATTCCACGGAAAGGAGGGGTATGAAAGAAGAGGCGTGTCAAAGCAACAAAGGTAAAAAGGAATAACGTATTTTTCGCCGATCCCGTCAGCAACGTCAGCAAATGTAGTTTAAGTGAGCAATCAGAAAATTTAAACTTTTCATCACTCGTTAGAGGAAGGGCTAAGAGTCGGACTTTATTAAACACTAACCGTTTTCCAATCCTACTTCTAAAATTAAATCTATCTCTATTGAGGCTTAATAATGAAGCCGACCGCAACCAAACCATGGACAAAGGCGTTTTCACAATTGACGTTCAAAGCTACCGATGGAAAGCCTAACAATTAAATGAAAAAAAAATAATGCCGGTAACAATGATCACAACTGAAAATAACAGCTAACAGCTAAAACGAACCCGAACGGTAAACACTTGAATTTGGTCTCTCTGTGCTGCTGGTCTGCAACTCCTTTCGTTTGGCAGGTATTGGATATTAGGCCATTTTGTGTTTTAAGACTTTTGTTGTGTAGGAAAGAAAACTATCCTTTTAAAGAAATTTTGGATAACTATTAATATCATTATTGA
>JAEQBA010004869.1:0-46379 GCA_019434445.1 Phalangium opilio
GGCTGATGATCTAGTACAATGTTTCGAATGCAACGGGATTTTGCTAGCATGGAAACCGACCGATAACCCTTACGAAGAACATTTAAAACATTTCCCTAAATGTAATTTTATCAGAGGTGGGCCTACTAAAAACATACCCTTTACCATTGATGAGACAGAAACGTACACTAAAAATATAAAAGTCAAGACTGAGGAAAATCCACCGGAAAAACCTCAAGAAAACCCGGAAGAACTTTATCACACCTTTAAAGTTAAAACTAAAGATCTCGAAAGATTAGTTTTGGAACTCTACGTTAGAAAACAACTTAACGCGTTGTATATCAAAGAAAAATTTAATGACTTACGTAAGATTTAAAAATAATATTAAAATTTATCATCTTCCTTACGAAGATAGAAGGAATTATTTTAGAATAAATCAAATGCATTTTAAAATGAAAATTGAAAAAAATATCTTTAATGTTAGAACCTATACTTTTAAAGAAAATAAATAGTTTTTGACTTTATATTATGGTCTTTATTCCTACAAAACCATCATTTGTTATAAGCCTATACAATCAATCAATCAAATATTGACAGGTAAAAAGAGGAGAACGGGAAAACCCGCCCCCTCGACCTTGAGTGGCCGCCATCTTGTACGGTATAATGGCTGCATATTCTCTATCACAGAAAATTTAACTATATTGTTTTCCAAATTTACTGAAGCTTTTACACAAAACTTAAAGCAAATGTCGTTTTTTATTTTGGCTTAATTTTTCCAGTGTTTTACAATCCTAGAAATTTACATATGTTATATGATATCCCTGAAATATATTTTTAACCGTTATTTCATTATTGTGTAATCTTGTTTTTAACGACTCAATCCTTTTAGATAATTGGAGGTACTCTCGGTTGTCGCGCTTCACGTTTTGTGCAGCTGCAATTTCACTTCAAATGGTTTCATAGGAACTGTGTTCCGCAATCAGGCTCTTCAGCAAAACATAGAAGTTCGGATGGTCTCGGCCAACGATAGCTTGAAATCGTTTATTGCAACCTTAAATTGTACTTTATTTAATTAGAAATATCCCAGTTACAGCATGGCGATAGGCGGAATACTTTCAACATCGTTGTTAGTTCGGCGAGTGACTCCGTACATGTTCCAATAATGATGAGGTACGCCGTTAATCCATTTAGTCTTGAAATATTCAAAAAGGGGTGCTAAAATAAGCGGATAATCGTTTTCTAACCTAAAAAAAGGATGAATAGCCCTTTTCGCAAATTTATGCGCGCACGCGCTTGTCATACGTCGTGGATAAAATAGCAGACGACACCATCGGCCTACGGAGAAATGGCTGGGTTTGTAGATATCAGAGTGAATACAAATCTAAACTATGATAAACTAAAATTAATGGAACTTAAAGAAGTTTGTAACAAGTTGGGAAAACCAAAATATTACCTCTCCGTGTCGAGAAGATTATATAAACAAAATTATCCAATGAAAACACTTTTGCCCTCATCCTTTATATATATAGGAGGCAATGAATGAAATATATCACAATTCACGGGCCTTGATAGATCTGGAGGCAATGAAGGAAATATATCGCATGCACGGGCCTTGGTAGATATAGGAGGCAATGAATGAAATATATCACAATTCACGGGCCTTGATAGATCTGGAGGCAATGAAGGAAATATATCGCATGCACGGGCCTTGGTAGATATAGGAGGCAATGAATGAAATATATCACAATTCACGGGCCTTGATAGATCTGGAGGCAATGAAGGAAATATATCGCATGCACGGGCCTTGGTAGATATAGGAGGCAATGAAAGAAATATATCGCATGCACGGGCCTTGGTTGATACAGGAGGCAGTGATAATGTCTCTTTGTACGAGAGGTTTATCTTTAATATTTAAATAAATATAATTATTTTTAATTATTTTAATCTTCAATAATTAACATTAATAATAGTTAAATCGTTTAAAATAAAGTTATACCTATTATCATCTCAAACTTTGCTAATATTGACGTTTAAAGTGAAGGGTACCCCTCTTGCCCGCTTTCTTCAAATTTTGGGGTATATATACGATTCGATTCCATTATAATAGTAAGGAAAAAGCGCAATTGCGAAAACCTTTGGTGGCGATCCCACCTTAGGGAGGCTAGACGTTTCTCGTAACCCTAGCTGATCGCCGCGTATATCCTAAAACCAAACGATGATAATGGAGTAGAAGCCAATGATACAGATTGGTGTCTATGTGGAATAGACGGCAGAGAAGTGGATGGTGGTGTTAGAAGCCAGTGTAAGTGCAGACTGGTGTCAATGTGGGATTGACAAAGAACAGAAGATGATGGTGTTGGAAGCCAGAAAAGTACCAGACTGGTGTTCATGTGGGATGGACAAAGATCAGAAGATGGTGGTGTGAGAACTCAAGTAGAGGAGCCATTTCCGTGACTGTGAAAGCAGATCGGAAATGGCGAACACGTTTGCTCCGATACGCAAACTGCGAACGCGGTCACGTGGGTGTAACAACGGACAGACAGACACACACACACACACAGACAGACAGACAGACACGGCCGTTACAGAACCTCTCCTGGACTACGTCACACGGAGAGGTAAAAATTACGAAATTATATTTAAATCCTACTGGAGAAAACACACCCACTTTGAAGCTTTAAAAAATTATAATATCGAAAACCTTACCCTTAATCACCAAGGCTTGGAGTCGGCTTCGTAAATAATTACGGTGTCCGAGCAGGGCCAGGCAAAACCTCGAGAGCAACTCCTCAAAAAATAGCGCTTTCCCCGCGACATCCGACGATTCCCGACCAGGATCCGATACCCACTAACGAAATCCATGTACATATCGCCGTCTTCCGAGTTCCAACAATTGCAATTTATAACTCGTTCTCCTTTTCACAACAATTCTGTGAAATTTAATTTCCACTGTTTTACCACACCTTTTTACTTTATACGACTGATTCTTGCATCGCACCCACAACCACAACACAGCATCCAGGCAAAGTACAGTCGTCTCCAATGAAAACTTTCTTTCCCGCGACGTCTTGTTCATTCATTAGTACCCCAAATATTAGGTCTTGTGAAAGAAATTAAAAAACCAAAAGTTAATCGTCACTTTTAACAATTTAAGTAGGTGAGTATTGTTCTCATCAACTAGGATGAAAAATGGTTTTTTTATTAAATGAAGAAGTTATATTTTGTTAGGAATATTATATATATGAATATGAGGTCAAATAACTCGCAGTTTAGAATAATAAATGGGAAAATGCGTGGCAAGCTTGTTAAAAATCAGTTCCAAACACGTTATTGCGATTGCAACTAAATTTATTCAAAGGTTTTTACGTGGGCAAGCAGTTTATTTATTTCAATATGAATCATTAAAGTGTAATTAAATAGAATTCTTAGAGTTATAAATTTAATCAATATCTTGTCATCTTTCCGTTAACATCGATGACGTTTTGTAACCTTCGTGGCATCGACGCGAACAACTCCGCCGTGTAGTTTCGTCTTTCACTGATTTCCTCCCAGGCAACCTTCACCATAGCCCAAAGCTCATCTGCGTTTTGAGGCGCCACAGCAATCCGTCCCATGCTCTTCTTCATTTCCGCCCAAATGTTTTCAATTGGAGACATCTGGTGAACATGTTGGCCATCTAAGAAGAGCAATTTCTGGACGAAACTCCCGAAAATATTGCAGCGTTGCTCGCGAAGTGTGAATCCTCGAGTTGTCTTGTTGAAAAGTGAATTTCCATCCGGAAAGTAGTTGTCGAGGACGTGAGGAACGAAGCTGTGCTCATTATGTCTATATATTTTTCTGAGTTCAAATGCCCATCGATGCGCACCAAACAACCTAGCCCTTCTCGACTAATGTAACCCCAAACCGGAACGGAAAAACGACCACTATTCTTTCGAGAATGAAGGATCATACCTGCAGCCTATCTCCCTCCATACCCGACACTGGTGATTTTGGCTAAAGCAAAAGGTTGACTCGTCGCTTATAATAACCTCATTCCATTCATTTCCCCAATGCAAATAATCGCGGGCAAAGCCCAGTCGTTGTGCTTCTTGCTCCGGCTTCAGGAAAGGCTTGTTGGCTGCGATGCGGCTTCGAAGCCCGGAAGCACGAATCCTTCTTCTAATAGTTTGTTCCGAAGCTTCTAAGTCCATGAGGAATTTTATGGGACGACACTTGATTGTCGGGTTGTTGAAAGCGATGGCTGCAATAACTTCATCCTCTTCTGGTGTCGTAACTCGTTGTGCTCCAGGTCTTGGCAAATCAGTTAGGCGACCATTATCTACGTGAGCTGCGATCCAATATCTTACGGTTGGTTTTGAGCAATTAAGTTGAAAGGCTATTTGCGCAACACTTCGACCGGCTTCATGAAGAGCTATTAACCTTTCTCGATCTAAATTACTTAATCTCGGCATAGTGAATGTTCTCTACACCTCATTGTTACGCTCTATTTATATGAAATGGCCAAATGAACTTTGACCTTAGTTCATTGGGCAATTTTTGATAATACAGTGTCGCTGAAGAACAAGCACGCATGAATTTTTCCCTTTATTATCCTTAAACTGTGAGTTTTATCCTGCACGCATACTTGAACTCACATTCACATATATATATATAATATTCCTAACAAAATATAACTTCTTCATTTAATTAAAAAAAACCATATTCTTATCCTAGTTGATGAGAACCATCATCACCAACTTAGATTGTTAAAAAGTGACGGTTAACTTTGGTTTTTTAATTTCTTTCACAAGACCTAATATTTGGGGTACTAATGAATGAACAAGTCGTCGCGGGAGAGAAAGGTTTCATTGGAGACGACTGTACAAAGGTTTTAGAATATTATGAAAAAAAAATAATTGAAAAATGCTTCAAAATTGAACTAACTAAAAAACAACAGGCTTAGATGAACTTTATTACACTTTTTTCGAAATTTTAAGAAAAATATATCGAAAATGGTCAGATTTAATGGCAAATTTGATGGCTCTAAAATCACGAGGAAATACGCTGCTGTTTATTCACGTTGTTACGATCACGCATGCGCCTCGCATTTTCCATCTTCCCACTTTTACCCTCCGACATGCAAAAAGGGCTAATATAAAATATCTATAGATTAACAATTTAAGGCTCAACTCGCAATGTAGGTGGAATAGGCACAAAATCGAGCGACATAAGCATTCCACATGCTTTACTTATATGTGGAATTGTTCTATATTGATTTGACAACCCTAACGTTTGAATATGCCTGTTAAATGCTTGGGAATGGTGAAAATGGCACCCGCGTTAAGTATCGGCTGGAAATTCAAGCTCCAGAGTCCTTATCAAAGGAGCTTCAAAATAAATCATGATTATGCTTGGTGTGAGGTTGACATTTTTTTATTTAACTTAATGACGCTCTCTCAATAGTACCTTTTTGAATTTTTTATAATAATAATAACAACATCATCCTTATTGCGACATGAACAGAAGTGTTCGTGCGTGGCTAGGATCCTATTTGGTAATATTGTGATCGAAAATTGAAATTCGGGGGAGAGCTTTACAATTTAACATTATAGTAAACTATACATAAGGTTGTTAGATTTGTATATCAGAATTCCATTCGCTCGTATAAGTTATCAATACCCAAGTTAATTAGCCATATTGTAATAGATGTTTTAAATTTTTTGTACGAATCACAGAGTTTTAAATCAATATTTAACATAAGAAACTGTTTAGGACCTAAATAAATAATATTAAAAATATTATATAAATAGCTATTACTGGGTTAAAAATAAACTGTTTATGGGTTGGTCGTGTTGGTTTATAGGAATATCAACGGATGGATTTTGGATATTTTTATGAATAAGTATTTTTTCTGCCAGGTTAGTGCCAATTGTTGAAAAGAACTCATTGTAACTCTCAGCAAACCATTTTCGCATTATCTCTACTTGAATAGGAATGACCATCGACTCTTATTTTTATTTCTGAATTTTGCTTTCTGGTTTAAAGGGTGGCTTCGTTAATTGCTTTCCATATTTTTTGGGTCGTTATTAGCATTAATGATTTTGTTTTTTAAATATTTATATTTAAAGGAATGGTTCACCCATAAACTTTTTTTGTCTCTTAGCGTCAATAGTACTTTTATAAAGATAGTGGTACTACAGAAATTAAATTATTAGCGATAGTTTTCATTTTATAATTATGTGGGTACGTAAGTCGGAGAGACAGAAAAACATGTTAGCGTCACGAATCAACTAACTTTATTATCTTTTGTTATGCTATATATATACAAGGTAAAAAAGTAAAATGCTAGGAGTTAATTTTTACATAAAAAACATTTGAACTTCTAATTTAAAATTACACAGTTTTTTATCTCGCCACATTATTCCCCTTCCAGTGCTAACGACGTGGTTTGAAAGGTTTTCCCGAACGGGTACGATGGTTATCTGAGGATTCGTTGTCCGCAAATGTAACTTTCTTTAAGACCTTGGGTATAGTTGGTAGGGTTGTCACCATCGGGAGTGCTGGTAACTGAACTTCTTGCTCAAGAAAAGCCCGTTTCAAGCGGTCGATGGTTACGGTGTCCGTTCTGCCTTTAATGCGTAGCTTGAAATATTTTTCGTAACGGTCGAGCACTTGATAGGGACCGTCGTATTTTGGTTGTAATGGTTTACGAACCATATCGCTGCGAATCCAGACGTGCGAGCAGTCTGAAAGGTCTTTGTTGACGAAGACATGTTGTGTAGCGTGATTTGAAGCAGGTTTAGGACGGAAAGATTCCATGATTGTGCGCAAGGAGCTAAGAAAGTCGTCAGGGTTTTGTCGCTGCGGAACTTGGTGGAAAAAATCTCCAGGCAGCCTGAGTGTTTCGCCGTAGAGCATTTCGGCAGCAGAAGATTGTAGATCCTGCACTTTAACTGCCGTGCGAAGCCCCAATAGAACCGAAGGTAATGTCTTGGTCCACTGGTTATTTCCATGTGCGGCGAGTGCGGCTTTAAGTGGTCGATGCAGGCGTTCGATCATTCTGTTTGACTGGGGATGGAAAGCGGTTACTTGCTGGTGTTTTGCCCCCAGGTGGTCCGCAAGCTCCTTAAAAAGACAGGAAGTAAACTGTCGTCCACGATCAGAATATATGGTATTTGGACATCCGTAACGTGAAACCCAACCATCGTAAAAAGCTCTGCAGACACTCTCGGCGGTGATACTCGTAATCGGGAGTGCCTCGGGCCATCGAGTAAAACGATCTATGCAGGTGAGCAGATAAGAATATCCTTCCGAAGGAGGCAGAGGTCCGACCAGGTCGACATGGACGTCTGAGAATCGCTGCGTAGGTCCTAAGAAACGACCATGTGGACTGATTGTGTGTCGTCCAACTTTGCTCCTCTGACAGGGTATGCATTCTCGAGTCCATTTTGATATATCGGAGTTCATGGATGGCCATACAAAACGCTGTGCTATAAGTTTTCTGGTCGGGTTAACGCCGGGATGAGATAAACCATGAACGTTGTTGAAAACCCGTTTCCGGAAAGGTACTGGGATGAATGGTCTAGCTCTTTCCGTTCCAACGTCACACCAAATACTAGCGCGTGTATCTGGGAGTTCGAGCGCTTTAAGTTTCAATACGGTCTCCGTTTCAAGTAAGCCTCTTAATTCTTCGTCGGATGCCTGGGCCTCTGCGAGCTTTTGGAAGTCCAATGATTCGACGTCCGTGTAGTTAATTTCTATGCGCGAGAGAGCGTCTGCGACAGTATTCTTTATGCCTTCGATATGTCGGATGTCCGTAGTAAATTGACCAATATAATCCAAATGTCTGGCTTGTCTTGGACTGGCTTTGTCAAGCTTCTGATTGAACGCGAAGGTGAGTGGCTTGTGGTCCGTGTACAAAGTGAATTGTCGTCCTTCGAGCATGTGTTTGAAGTATTTTATCGCCGAGTAAGCAGCGAGAAGTTCTCGATCGTAGGCGCTATACTTTTGTTGAGTTATGGACAGTTTGCGGGAAAAGAAAGAGAGCGGTTCCGAATAACTTCCATGGTCATGCTCCAGTGCCGCGCCGATAGCAAAATCTGATGCGTCCACTTTAAGCGCGAGTTTTGCGTCATGCTTGGGGTGGGAAAGCGTTGTAGCGTCCCGTAGCGCCCTCTTGCAAGCTTCGAATGCTTCCTCTGCTGCTGGTGTCCAGCTTATTCTTGTTTTGTCATTCTTTTTGGCTCCTTTAAGATATTCGTTCAGAGGGGCTTGAAGTCTTGCTGCGTCCTTGATACATCGACGATAGAAATTGCCCATGCACAGAAATCTACGAAGGTCCGCGATAGTTATGGGTTTCGGGTAGTCGACGATGGCTTTAACCTTGCTCGGTAGTGGTGAAATCCCTTTTGAATTTACGAGATATCCAAGGAATTCGAGTTCTTCTACTCCAAGTTGCGACTTTGATGGATGAATAAGGATGCCATATTCTTTGAATCGCTGAAATAGAGATCGAAGATGTTTCTTGTGAGTCTCTCGATCAGGTGAAGCTACGACCACGTCATCCACGTAAACAAATACGAAATCCAAGCTTCTGCAAACTTCATCCATAAATCGTTGGAATGTCTGTGCTGAATTACACAGACCGAACGGCATACGCAGAAATTCCCAGAGTCCAAATGGAGTAATAACAGCAGTTTTATGCACGTCAGGTGGGTGTACCGGTATCTGATGGAAAGCTTTTA
The DNA here is from genome assembly GCA_019434445.1 of Phalangium opilio. Lineage (NCBI taxonomy): Eukaryota > Metazoa > Arthropoda > Arachnida > Opiliones > Phalangiidae > Phalangium > Phalangium opilio. Next base: position 8,703 of record JAEQBA010004869.1, read on the forward strand.
CTAGGTCAAATTTCGAGAAAATTTTACAGCCTGCGAAATTCGCTGTAAAGTTGCTCAATAATGCCAATGGATATCGATCTGGACGAGTCCGTCGGTTCAATGCACGGTAATCACCACAAGGCCGCCAGTTTCCGTTCCCTTTGGGTTGGATGTGGAGTGGGCTGGCGAAGTTGCTTTTAGATGGTCGACAGATGCCTTGTTCCGCCATGGATTGGAATTCTTTCTTGGCTATGGCGAGTCTCTTCGGGTCGAGGTTTCAGACACGTTCCACCACTGGAGGTACGGTAGTCTCTATATGAGGAAAGACGTTGTGCTTTGGCTTTTGTAACGGTCCGGATGGGCGAACGATCTCGGGAAATTCAGCGAGAATTTTATGAAATTCTGTAGTTCCGAAAATAGTGGTTATATTGGTTGCAGGATGGCGGATAACTTTGCAGTAAGCTGACAGTAACGTTTTACTGTCCACTTATTTCCTCGTTTTTAGGTCAGGTAATAGGTGGAAAGTAGATAAAAAATCGGCTCCTATGATTGGTTTGCGGATATCTGCGATGACGAATGTCCATTTGAAATTTCTTCTAAGTCCCAGGTCAAGATGAAGAATTTTGGTTCCGTAGGTATTTATTTGTGTCCCGTTTGCAGCAAATATCTTGAAATGGCATTTCGAAGTGTGTCGCTCTTGTTTGGTGGGTGGAATGACTGATATGTCAGCGCCGGTGTCGATTAAGTAATTACGTTTCAAGGTTTTGTCGTATATGAAAAGGCGATGTGAATTCCGGCCATTGAAATCGGTCGTCGCCATATCCGATCGGCCTGCTAGTTTTCCGGGTCCATTCGCTTGTGTGGGGATTGGTTCCGAAGCCATGCGCAAGGATCTTGACATTTGTTTGCTTTTTCCCCAAATCGGAAGTGGTAAAAACAGAGCTTCCCTCTTGGATTGAAAGTACGGCCTCTAGATTGTGAGCGGTTTTGCCCTCTGCCACGACGATCCCTGTCACGATACTGAGCACGACCTCTGGTGAATGAATCAAACTTTTGGTTCAATTCCTCGATTTGTTGAGCAAGGCGCCGAACAGATGGTGGATCGTCGGCCTCTGGGTTATTTGCAGTAACAGCTGATATTGTGGTTGGGCGGATGGTCTCGACGATCTTGTCAGCTTGAGCGGCAATCTTGTCTAGGTTACTTTCGTTGCTCATGACTAATATACCTCGGACTTACTCAGGAAGTTGGTCCATGAACAGTGATTTTAGTATAGCATCATTGGCTTGTGAACCAGCTTGAAGACGCATCGTTTGCAGGAAGAGTGAAGGCTTCTGGTCGCCGATTTGCATTCCGCTTAGTAGTTTGCGTAGCCTTTTTTCGTCCGTATCGCAGAATGAAGAGATTATTCGTGCCTTTAATGCTGTGTAAGGTAAAAAAAGTAAAATGCTAGGAGTTAATTTTTACATAAAAAACATTTGAACTTCTAATTTAAAATTACACAGTTTTTTATCTCGCCACAATTAAAATAAAATTTTATATGGACAAAACCCTTAACCCCTATCTCTAAACTTCACTGTCGTGCTTTTCCAGACCTGCCAGATGACTGGCTGGTTTAAATAGCGTTTAGCCAATGAGATTTTAGCACTCAAAGCAGAAGAATTTAGGTCGGGTTTTTTTTTGAGTCTGACTCTGACAATTTCGTCTTCAAGTATGTTTAGCTCTCGTCGTTAGTCGTTTCGTTGATCAATTTGAATCAAAATTAATTGCCAAAATGCCAAGTTGTATTATAAAAGACTGTCAGTGTTAACTCTAGGTGTGAGGTTAGTTTTTATACTGTTCCCGATCACTGTAAGTACCCTTATAGTGCATTAAAATGGTTACGATATGCCAGATTCCCTACTATCCCTAGTGTACTAGCTAGGCCTTTGCTACGGGCTTGACTACGGCTCTCTCTACGGGCGCTGCCAACGTACCTTGTCGCCGGTCTAGCGCTCAACCTCGTAATAGTCGAGTTTACTTTTTAGTAGAAGCTTGTCCTATAGATACCTCGGCCAATAAGATGGAGGACTGAATTAATATATGAGAGTGACGTATCGCACTCTCTCTGGCTTTGCGGAAAAGCACCATACAGGCGCTATAGGGTCCTCAATGCAATTAGTTTTTCTGATTTAATTTAAAATATACTTAATATAAATTTTTTCAACTCTCGAAATCTTGGTTTTGGGTGTAATTAAAGGGATTACAGCAAAAAACAATTATGGGTGAACCATTCCTTTAACAAATCTGATTAGAGTAGAAAGTGAATTTCTGTATTGTTTATATTGATCCTTAAGCCTATGATTAAATGGTTGTGCTTTTAGCTTCTTCGCCATATCATCTCGTTTACGGATAGAATTAATCAAACCTTTCGTTATCCATGGTTTTAGTTTAAGATGATCATGAGTTATTTTAATTCTTTTGATTTTTGTCGCTCTATCAATGTAATTTTGTAGGATCTTTATAAAATTATTTATAGCTACATTGCAATCTACGGTTGTTAAAACACTAGACCACGATTCGTTTTTAATCATCGATAAAAGTAAATCATAATCAATGGTCGAATTTATCTGAGTAGCATTCCTTTCTGTTCTAGGATGAATACTTTTTATGTTAGGGATACCGATTATAGTTGCGAAGTGGTCAGTAATTCCGGTTTCATATATAAGTGATTTTATAACACTGTTATCATTTTTTTGATAAAGATGTGATCTATGCATGTGGCAGAGGATTCAGTTACTCTTGTGGGTCCTTTAATGTATGCATTGAAACCATTATCATATAGTATAGTAGTATAGTCGGAGTTAACTTTATCGTTTTGATTTAAAATATCAATATTAATATCTCCTATCCATATTACATTATTTGGTAGATTAGTTTCTGCGAGGCTATGGGTTAAGGAATTCAAAAATTCAGCGGTATCATTACTAGGTGATCTATAACACGCCATTATGTTATATGAGACATGATTAGGAAAAATACAGTTTATTGCTAATATGGAAGTACCAGGGAAGGCAATCTGAAGCTTCGTGATTTGAATATCAGTTTTAGTGTATACGATGACTCCATCATTCTTATTCAAATATTTATCTAAACTCATAATATTATAACCTTCAAGTAAAAATGGTGAAAAATCTACGATTTGAAACGTTTCGGTTAACACAATAATATCAAATTCGATAGGGAAAGATTCCAAAAAAATGCTTAGTTCATCAAAATGTTTTCTTAAGCTGCGTATATTCAAATGAATGATATTGACATCGGTTATGTTAAGGTCATTAGAATTAGTTAATATATCCAGGTGAGAGTTATTTAACAAAAAATCAATATTAGAATTAACCATAATTAATAATTATATATTTCACGTTCTAAGTTAATCAGTTCGTTAATATATCAAGTTAGATTGATTTCAAATCAGCTAAGGATTTGATTCTTTTGGCCAATGAAGTATCATTCTTCCTGATAAAACTCTTGCCATCGCTTATCCATACGTATTTAAAGTTATTATTTTTAGCAACCTGTTTGGTTTCATACAATATTTTTTGTTTAATCGCGTGAGTTGCTCGATTAAGTATATTTTCTCATTTTTTAAAGCTTTGTTAACATCGTTAGCTTTTAAATTCTTGTGTTTTTTAGCTAGTTTAATCCAATCATCGCGTATTTTTTTATTTAGAAACGTTATTCGAATTGTGGAAACTTTCTTGTTAGTTAAGTCTATTGTATATTTATTTAAAATATCTTTGTGGTTAATTTTTAAACCTAATAAATTTGCAATTGCGTCTATTAAATCGTCGAGATCCTCATTTTTTGTTTTATCTATTCCCGTAATTTCCAAAGTATGCTGTAGATTATTTTGCATAATCTCATTGATTTTAATGTCTTGATCCATTATTTTTGATTCTAGTAAGCTATTTTTTAATTTGAGGTCTTGATGATCTTTCTTAAGGTCACGTATGTCGTCTAACACGGAACTTATTTTATTATTAAATTCATCTATTTTGTCTGAACAAAAGTTTATAGATTGCTCAATTTCATCAATTTTAGCTATTTGTTTTTCGATTTTATCAATTTTGCTGACTTTAACTTCAATATCGTCTAATTTGGCCATCTTCGAATGGATGTCACTTACTTGCTGAATTAACAATTGCAAGCTAGTTCCCGGGGTTTCCGTCGTCTTGGTTTCTGATCTTTTATCTTTACAGTCTTCGCACCCATTTTCCTGAAGGACGTACAGTAATAATGATAATGCTCGTTGCAGTTTCCAGAACACTGTAATACCTCTTTGGGATTTTCGAAGTGTTGTAGGCATTTCGCGCAAGTAGACATTACTTAAAGAATTGTATTAATAATATTAATTAGAGTTACTACTGGCACGACTCGTATGACTATCGTTATCAGCAAACGAACTCTGAGTGAAGCAAAAAAACTAAATTTGAGGAGCGATAAAAAATTGCGACCGCTCGCCCCGAAATCTAATCAACCTTTTTCATCATGATTGTTTTGTAAAAACAAAAAGGTTTTCGTGTCCTTTAATGGGTTTTGCGAACATAGTCATGCAGTGACGCACAGGGACAATACACGGGTTGCCAAATTGAGAGGTCATTACGGATTTTTAGAAGAAATAATGGAAAAAAAATTGGCACGTAAATGTCTCGACGCCTAAATGTCGCGGCACCCAAATGTCACGGCGTCTAATTGTCTCAGCGCCTAATTGTCTTGGCGGCTAAATGGCGGCGCCTAAATAACCAGCGCCTAAGTGACAGCGCCTAAATGTCACGGACCGCTTTTCTGATACTTAGCTACTGCAGCACGATGCGCCTCGGGGTTTCTTTTTTGGCTTTTTGCAACTGCAGCGCGGTGTGCGTCGGGGTTTTTCAACGCGTATTTATTAGCGGCATTTTTAAGTTGTTTTCCTCGTTTATCGTCGTTGTATCTCGCACGACGTTTTGCAGAAGTCTTTTTGGAAATAGATGGTGATGATGGCTTTGAAAGATTTGAGGCGTATTCAGCCTGAGAAAGCGATGGTGAATGGTCGTTCTTTCTGGTTCAGAAGCCAAATAGGCATCAAAATAGCCGCTAGAAAGGTTCCGCGTAAATCGTAACCTCCTGGCGGGATGATCCTCAAATCCGAAGCTTTCATAGAGGTCACCATTGCGAAAAACCTCAAAGACGAAATTAAATAATTGTCCAGCAGCCTTCAGCTCACATAAACCAGCATAAGTTGAGGCTCGTGACATGTCCTCGATCTACTCGGAGAAGGTACTGTAGTTGTTGCCGTGGGACATGATAGAGAACTTCTCCCGGTTATTGACCACGTGCCTCACAATGCGCTCATGCACCTCCGTAGGCCTTGACTGTGTGCCATACATAAGATATGAGAGAGACCGAAATAGGCAGGTACCGTCACCAACGATGGGAGCAATGGTGTGAGGTACCATTTCGCTATTAACGTTTAGAACCTCCATTGCTTTGCTCAAATACACCTTACCTCACGTGGTATTCGGAAAACTTTCTTTGGCGAAAGGTTAATTAACTAACTGAGATATTCAAACCAAGTCAAGAGGAGGCCTACTTACAAACTTATTTACCCAGATATGGAAATGTTTATTTTTTATGAACAAATACTGAAGTTAATTTTATGAAATATTAAAGAGGGATACAAAGCATAGCGAATATACTGTAAATCAGAGGACATTTTACATCAAATAAGGATGTACTTGTACACATTAAAATAGTCCGATGGGGGGAAAACGGGAATTGAAGAGATAAAACTTTGGAGGGATATTACTTTTACGCGTTTGTAAAGGCCCAATTTTCTACTCCTCAACTGTAGACCCTCTCTATTCAAAGCCAGATTCACAACAGGTTTGCCGTGTAAACACTATCCTCTCGTTTCACCTCAACGATTTTCTTAGTTTTTCAACATGACCAAAAACCGATTTATGTACTAAGAACGTCGGATCATAGCTTTAGCCTCTAGTACCATCCTCGCAAACTTTATTGAGAAACTTCGTCTGCTTATATTTTGACTCCACCCACAAATTTTGTATATAGCGACTTCTAGTGGTCGAAAATGTCATTCTTATCTCTATTTTCGTGGTTAAATAATTTTTTATTTATTTTTTTTCGAAATTTCGCCAATGGTAATAAAGCAAAGTGGGCAGCAATGCGATATAACTCCCGATTTAGTCGAATTAAGTTTTAAAGTTAAGAATATATATATATATAGTTGATGTTTCTTCAAATACGTATCTGGTGTTTCTTTCTTTGTACTAAAATTTTTATTGTAGTCCATTTATAAGTTATTATTATTATTTACTTGCCTTTTGCAGTATCTATTTATAAAGCCGAAAATATACGAGAATAAGGCCGATAGATGGCGAGCGGGAGTTTTGAAATTATAAGCCACTCCCATCACAACATACAAAGTAGTCAAGGATGGGTAGGGAATTTGCTACATAACACCAAAGCTTATTTGTGGCTACACGCACTGAAAGTAAATGCGCACCATATATATGAAAACACGAAGCTATAATCCGATTACGATCAGACCTTTCACTGATCTGGGCTGCCTTCAGCAGAGCTCACCAAAAAAGACAGCGGATTTTGGAAAACGTTAACCGGTGACCTCTGTCGTCATAGCTTTGCTGAACGCTTTTCTCCGGTCATCGGTGTTTTAAAAATGACGCTAGCGCAATAAAGCGTGCAAGGTACCAAGACTTAACAAAAATTGTATGATAACATATTTATAGATAGATAAGAACAACTTTTATAATTAAAATTAGAAAGATTAACATGTCTCTTAAAATTCTCGCGTGATCAACTGGTTTCACGCCAATTAAAAAGGTATAGTCCTATCAGAATCAGCAAGAGCTATTTGTAATAATACCTCCATGTTTTTACCGCCAAGCTGAGAACTACGCGTTTTACGTCACGTTATCCAAAAACCCGACTATTTTCTTTGGTGACCGCGCTGCCTGAGCGCTGAGCACCGTGACGTCAAAATTCAAAAACAAAGTCCCCTTGTATATGACACTGCTAACAGCGCTGAGCACTGCTGAACGCGGCCTAGATTTTCACCATGATGCTTTATATACAATTATTAAATCTAAGCCTGATTATTTAAAAGAGTATTTAACTTTCGGCTCACTCTGAACCGTTAATGTCTCTGCATTACAGAAACGAAAACCAAACCCAAGCGTTTACTTTTTGGTTCACTAGGCTTATTGTAAAAAGTCTTGGTTTGGACCAAGGTCGAAAAAACAAACGATATGTGTGAGGTTTATCATTTGACTGAAGTATCAGTTATTGCAATTGTTTTAGTTATTTTTATCCATTTAATCCTTAATCAATATTTAATTCAATCAAATGATTTTACTGTTAATCGAACCATTCCCTCTAAATTAATTGAAAAAATTACATATCTACGCTTTTTCAAGAACAATTACATTTTCCGAAAACATTTTATCATGAAATTAATTATTTTGAAGGGAGTACGTGTTGAGGTGTCAACATAGAATATTTGAAAAATTCTATTGACTTTCTAAAAAGAGCAAGCAAATTTTGACATAATTCGAAAGGAAAATGTGAAAATTTGATCGAAATGCTACATTTCTATTGTCGCCTCTATGAAGAAAAGATTGCACTGCAATTTCCCTCTCCGTGCTTTAGAATTTCTTGGTCATAACTCAGTCTTCATTTGAAACGTCACCACCCCTTTCTACATTGTTGGCGCTACTTGTACACCGGTTACGTATTACGCGTAATCATTTTAGTACGCATAAAGACCATTTCGGAAAACACACAGGGGCGAGGCCACCATTGGGTATTCTCCCTTGCACCAAGGGTCACCGCGAGACGGTGCCAAAGTTCACAAGAGGCAGGATGCTAGTCAACTCGCTCTGCCTATAGCGGTGCTTCTAGGTGAGAGAGAGAGAGAAGACCCCAATGGCGGCATCACCCTTGTGTTTTAGTTTCTCTGTATGTAATTTCTAAAATGGTCTACTCACAAATGTACACAAAATTACACTGAGTGATCGGTCCTTCAGGCGCTAGCGAGTGACAAGCCACAACCATAAGCATTCGTGTACACGAATGTTTTATAGTTTTAGGTTATTAAGGTTGGCGGGAAAGTCCGGAGAGTCACTAATGTGAAAAGGTTTCGAACTATATGGTTTTATTGACTGAGTGTGTTGCGACGGCACAGATCACCCATACACTTGAACCACTGGTGCTTTTAAAAATTTTTATATTGGGTAAATAGAGGAAGGGAGTCGGAGTAAAGTGTGACCTTCGCATAACTGGTAATGAATAATGTGTATACCCATATTATTTCCGCATGAAATGAATATAACAAGTCATTCGTACTGAGAAGTATTTCTTTTTATGTAATCTTTACCCTTACCTTTGGTTATATTAGAAGTAAGATAAGAGTCTAGAAGTAACGTGGTAACCAAACTCTTCACTTGGTGATGGAAGCGGCATAAAATCGTCAAATTTGTTCACTAGTGCTACGCTCTATTACCAATGCTAGGGCACTTTGATTCTAGTCCCTTATCTTACTGCTGGTTATATTTATACCGATATCATATTTTTCCTGTGATACAGAGAGCCACCTACTAAACGAAACCACACAGGATAAACATTGTTGCTTTGTCTCAAGAAGACGAAATTAGTTTATAAATTAGTTTGAGAAAAAAGTTCTTTATCATATTTTCTCTAACATCAGTCTTCTCAGAAACTTACTACAGATTTAAACTTTTTTGGTGCAAGTTTGAAAATATTTTAAGCCAGCAACATTAAAAACTATGTCCGTCAAGGTGCTAACAAGTTAGTGAGGAACAAACACGAAATCCCTTCAAAATAATTAATTTCATGATAAAATGTTTTCGGAAAATGTAATTGTTCTTGAAAAAGCGTAGATATGTAATTTTTTAAATTAATTTAGAGGGAATGGATCGATTAACAGAATAATCATTTGATTGAATTTAATATTGATTAAGGATTAAATGGATAAAAATAACTAAAACAATTGCAATATCTGAACTTCAGTCAAATGATAAACCTCACACATATCGTTTGTTTTTTCGGCCTTGGTCCAAACCAAGACGTTTTTTATAATATCTGTCACTTCAGTCTTATTGTAATTAAAATTTGAATAATTTTATTTTTGCTTTACCGTCATACATTTGGGGTTGATCTATTTCTAATTGCTTAAAGAAGTACTTAAATATCGTTAATTACATTTAACTTATACTTAAAAACATTAATTTCGATAAGCAAATAATGTTGTACTTTATTGATGAAAGAAGTTTAAAAACGACGGTATTTGAAATATGGAAGAAAATATTTGTTTCGTACACTGTATACATATACAGTGTTGTCGAGATTAGACAAACAGCTTCCTTTATGTAAAACCCCCAATACTGCCAACGGGAGATGTCATACAAAATTATACAGGGTGTAAATAAATGTTTAGAATTCATGTTTTATTGTATGCCTGAATGCAACAAAATATATTAAAGCACAGTTCTACGATTAGTCTTAGAACCTGGGTCTCAAATTGCAACATCTAAACTGTTTGGTAAACAACTCAACGTAAATATTCAAAGTGTCTACCATTGTTGTTGATACACTCTTCCAGAGGACTGTCCGTGTCTTACATTACATTTGCAACCACTAAACTCATGACGCATGGTAAGACTAATGGTATTGCCGTCTTAAGTACTTCTCGTCCGTTAAGGCTTGATTTAGGGGGATATGATTATGCCGGTAGTAATGTAAACTGGCACGAACAGTAGAATGGCTTAGTGCAACTTCATGTTCCACCGCTCTACTACTAGCATGAGATTGGCTTCATAACTATCTACGATGTCAAAGTCTCTATCCTCATTACAGATTATACAGTCTCTTCTACGTTCACGGTCTTGCACTACCGAAGTCACGAAGGTTCTCGAACCCGAATGTTATCGGTGTGGAGACCGTTCGGCATAAAGCACTGCCTTTAGTTGAACGTTACCGCGACCTTCACCCAAAATAAACGTGCTGTCCAATTTGTCCTGGTTAGAATAGGTTGGCATTTTGCTAGGAAACGAAACTAAGTACTGTAATTCTACTACTTAGCTGCGACACTGAAAGACCCTGTATATCTAAAGAGACCGGAAGTCCCTCAAAGTTTAGTTTTCAAAGATTGTCAGCTTGAGCAGGTCATGGTGTGTATAATGGTGAAGGTCGCTTTAACGTTCGACACGTGACACCACGGTATGTTTGGTCATCCAATGTCCTGACCCTATAGGTCCAAACAATTACCATCCTGTTTCTCGTCTCAGCGTTGCGGTATTGCGGTCCCATTTGAAATACAAGGTCTGTAGTGTTACAATTGTAACAATACGCCTGTTAAAAAGGCACAAATACTGAAAAAAGAAACCATTGTAATAATGATTGCCCCCTAACCTTAAACTTTGAACAAAATAAAGAAATCATGAAGGTTTCTTTGGGAATAACTTCGAAGCAGAAGGTCCGAGTTGTCTGTGGACCCCAGAAAAAAGGCCGTAGTGAAAACAAATCGTCGTTACGTAGCAGTTAGGATCGAGCTTAATTAGTCTCGTTTCTTAGCAAAATGCCTGCGTATTCAAACCAGGGCAAATTGAACATGATGTTTACGAGGATTACCCAAGACGGCAAAACCTTTGCGTGAACTAATTGAAGCCGATCCATTATTTTTTAGAAAGGTACTGTTCTCTATCGAGGCTATTTGGGATGGTACCTTAAACCATCATAACGTGCATTTTTGGGAGGGCATTCTTGGAAACCAAATTATCGGACCCTTTTTCTTGATAAGAAAATCTCTGAAGGCATTTAATTGGACTTCCTGCGTCATGAGTTCGTTGCTTGAAAAGTTTTTGCAAGACATGGGCAGATGAAGAGTACCTGCACCACAATGGCAATCACATTGAACATTTACGTTGACGTTGATGTGTACCAAACAGATTAGAGGCTGTAATTTGAGGCCCAAATTCCAAGACTAATCGTAAGAGTGTGCTTTAAAATTTTCTGTTGCTCACCCCACTTGACTGGTATGCTAGGTGATATTTCAGAAGAAGAAAATTTATTGAATTAGGGATAGCGAGAGATGGCTAGCGATATGGCTTAGTTATGGGCTAGACGCCCTTGTTATATTGGCAACATTATTACATTGAATGTTGCCAGATTAAATTGTTGCTGGTGAACTATGTTAATGATATATTAAAATTTAAATGGAAAAGTTTCATTTTGATACATTCCTTACCCTAAAATTTTGTATTTGGAGCCTATTAATGTATTATAGTGATAATGTAATTAATTTTAGTGTTAAATAGGAAAACATTTAGGCTGAAAGAACAACTCGCGTAGTTTGATCCTATTTAATTATTTCAGTTAAGGGTTATCTATAGCTACCATAAAACCTATTGTTTTCGATTAATTTCACGTTAAATATGGTTATTAAGTTGAGAAATTAACGGGTTATCTTCTTTTACTAATGTTATTTCAGTTTATTATACGAGTTTGAACAAGAAATTCTCCCTAGCTGCAAACTTTAGAGGAGTGACTGTTTGACTCTTGCGGAACAATCACTATTTTGCCCCAAAACTTTTAAATACCGCTCCTTTTTAATGGCTCTCTTTTAAAAATGGGAAAAATGCTTTTAAATGACAATTTAATTAATCGTAAGAATTAAACAAGAAAATGGAGGCTGGGTGAAAGATAAGTGTAGTTTTAATCTTAATTTGAGCGTGGTTCGTTAGAGTGGATTAAGCTTAAAATTTATTTGAATTTTTTACCCTAATTGCAGTTTAATATTTTTTCGACATATTCAGTTTTTAACCCAAAACTTTTGAATTTCGCGGCAATTAATGTACTTTAAAGATAGTTTAAATTAACTTAAGTGTGAAATAGAAAATATTGGGCTTTACCAATGGCTTGGGTAGTTTTAATCATAATTGAAGAGTTTATTTAAAAGTTTTTTGAGCTTTTATCCAAAACAAATGTTTTTTTTGGTTTAATTTCACGTTAATTATATTTAATTGAGTTAAAATTAACGTAGGACTGTGTTTTGGCAGTGTACATTTAGGTTATAAAATGAGTTTAAATGTATGCTTCACCTTAATTGCAATTTTTAGTGGAGTTTTCTATTCTCATTTTACCCTAAACTTTTGAATTTCGTGCCTATTTAAATTAGCTTGCAAAGGACTGCCCCTGGGAGAAATTAACTTGGCCCTTCGTGAAAAGGGGAATTCCGATACAGGACGTTAGGTAGCCCTGATTTAACAAAGGGGGACCTTGTGACAACGTTAAGTCTTAAAACACGGGGATTCTGAGATAGGCCTAATTAAATAACTTCCTCCCGTTGGATTTCAATAAAAGAAATTATTCATACCATTTTAAACGTCATTAAATTTATATAAATTCAAGTTAAGAAAGTTTAGTGTGTATGAATATTTACTGTGAAATTGTTGAAAATTGTGATATCTGTAGTCATAATACTTAAGCCAAAAAGAAAAAGTTTATAAAGTGAAACTGGCAGTGTTCTAAGCTATAATTTATATGTTGGATTGTGTAAGGGAAGCCCTTACACCTCACGTGACGTTGGGGAGATTTCTTTAAAAAACTCCTTTCCTGGGAATATGAACAGCCCTTCATACTTATATTTTTTACCAACGGTATAAAAAGTCATGGTAGATGCTTAAAAGGGAGAGTTCACGAGTAGTGATTGTGCGGGGCATTAAGCCGGTATTTATTACATGCAGTGGTATCTTTTGCTTTTCGACTCCGATTTTGCTACAGAATAAACATGGACTTTTTGGTAATTATGAAAGGCTATCTTGTCTTAATTTAAATACGTGTCTTCTTAGAGAATTAAACTAGGGTCGGATCTGACTTATTCTAATCTGGGTAATTCTGACCGGGGTTCGACAGAACGGTTACAGAATTTGGCGAGCTTATTAGGACAAACCTGTGGGCCAATGGCGGAAGGTGGTGAAGAGAGGCTAAATGTCCCCTGGGGTGGAAATGACTTGGACTGGCCGGGAGAGGGAGAAGAACTTTCTTTTGAGATGTTAGGGTTAACTCAAATCCTTCAGAAATTACTTCAAGGAGCTCGTCACCTTAATGAGAATATAAGTAAATTAAGGTATGAAGTTAGGGGGGAACTTCGGAATAATCCGGCCCCCTTAGGCGCTCCCCCCCAGAATCCACAACTTCCTCAGGCTAGAGGAAATAGACCATTTGGTTTTTAGTGGGAGGAAGGGGGAAAATGCCCCGGAATTCCTCCGGTCCTTCACAGAGTACGTGTCGTATTATTCTATGGGGGATGGTGATATCCTAGAACTTATTCCCCTGGTACTCCAGGAAAGGGCCCTCATCTGGTTTCGTCAGCTAAAAGATCTAACCCCCTTGCTCACGTGGACGGAAGTGAAAAGGCAATTCCGGAGTACCTTCTTCACTAGTACCACGGAGCATAATACCAAAAGGGAGATTAACCAATGTAAACTCTCCGGTGAATCGGTGGATACTTACATTAGCACAATCATACAACTTAACCAATCCCTAACTAGTCCGTATGGGGAGGAGGATCTAATTGAAATAATGAAACGCAATGTCGATCCTCAAATCTATGCCCACCTACTTCTTAAGGACCTGCCCACCATGAGACAGTTCTGCGAATATTGTCATGAGTTAGAGGGGGTGGTGAAACGGATCCCCAGGGATAGGGGACAGGTTTCCCGGAAGGAAGAGTCAAAAGGGAACACCCTCAGTAAAGGGACCACAGTTTCGGGGCCCCAAAAGATTGTGGCTCCGCTCACCGCAAAAGCTCGGAAGGAACATATGGGCTCGAGGTATACCCAGCCTCCTTCCCCTTCTCCCCCCCTCCGGAGGTTATTGGTGTTTTCTCTGTAAGGTACGGGGATATCACACCCGCGATTGTCCGGAGGAAACCCCCCCCGACTACCCAGTCGGGAAAAGGAAACGCGCGTTCTGGAGAAGGGGCAAAGCCTTCCGCGCAGTAAAGAAATCCCCCTTAACCCTTGGCCGAATATCCACTCCAGCCCCGGAGCCCCGACAGATAGCTGTCCCGGTGGAATATGAGCATGGGTCATTCCTTACTTATTTAGATTCGGGGGCCCAAGCCACTTTTATTCATGTTGGCCAATGGAGACATATCTGTAGGGTCCGAGGGATCGATGATCCGGATATTCCCGATGAATCGCGAACTGTCATCTAAGGTGACGGACATAATATTTTTACGCGGGGAAAGGTAGAGTTATTCTTCCGAATGGAATCTATAACCTTTACTCATGACTTTTTTGTCGTACTCTTTTTGTTTTGTGATTTTATCATAGGGAAGGATTTTCTAGTTAAATATAAGGTTTTGCTAGATTTTGATCGTCTGCTCTGTAGAATCGCTGGGGTGGAGATTCCATTCATACTTCCCTCCGGTGAGAATCAGGGGCAACCTCCCGCGGGTATTCTAGACAATATCGATAAGGCCATAGACTCGACCACTTTAAATGGAAGACAAAGGGAAGAGCTGAGACACAGTTCTTACTATGTTCCTTCGGTTGTTTTCGGACGAAGTAGGAAGGTGTCATCTAATTTACCATGAAATTAGAACCGGGGATGCTTCCCCGATAGCCAGTAGAGCGTATCGGGCAAATGAGTCTAAGAAAAAGATCATCGAGGAGCATGTAGAAAAAATGGTCCGGGATGGGATCATTCGACCTTCCCTTAGCCCATGGGCCTCTCCAGTAGTATTAGTTCAGGAAAAAGTGGAATAAAATCCGGTTTTGTAGAGATTTCAGGAAGTTAAATTGGGTTACTATCAAAGATCCTTATCCTATACCTCGGATTGACGAAACACTTGGAAAAATAGGGTGTCCTAAGTATATCACTGCTCTAGACTCAAAATCCGGGTATTTGCAGCTGGAATTACATCCAGACAGCAAATGCAAAACTGCCTTCATTACTCATGCCGGGAAATATGAGTTTAACGTGATGCCCTTTGGCCTGTGTAATGCCCCCTCTAGTTTTCAACGAGAGGTGGTTGTTCGTGTGCAGACGCGAAATTCACGAAATCAACTAGTAAATTAAAACTTTAACATTTATTTAAATCAAAAATAGGCGCAAGCTTTGCCACCTGAACACCAACATCGACTGACTAGACTGATACAAAATTATTGGCTGCTATAGTTATGATAAAGATTAAATTGGTCTAGTTTTGGCCTATTACGTGAATATTAAAAATTAGCTACAATGGTTTTGGTAAAAAATGAGATAACATTGAGATTTAGATTGAGACTAAAAAACAGTACTAGACATTCCGGCCACCTTAAAATATTATTTTAACAAGAAATTTCAATTAAGGTCTAGAGGTAATGGACATAATTTGACGATGGGTCGTTTGAGTTCCTTGTCTGCTGTCTTCACCGTGACTACTCTGACCAACTCGTCGGCTCCGGGATGCACCTTGGTAATCCTAGCTAGTTTCCATTTGGTGGGAGGCAGATCTTCCTTCAATAGAACTAAGTCGCCAAGCTGTAGGTTTCGGCTGGGTTTAGTCCATTTGGGTCTCTGTTGCAGGCGGGATAGATACTCTGACTGCCAGCGTTTCCAGAATTGTTGTAGTAGTTGCTGACCCAGTTGCCATCTGGACAGTCTATTGATCTTAGTTGAGGTTAGGTCCGGTTCCGGGATTGCAATCAGAGCACTTCCGATTAGGAAATGACCTGGTGTTAGCGCCGAAAGATCCGATGGGTCTGAAGATAACGGTGATAATGGTCTGGAATTCAGACATGCCTCAATTTGACACAAGAGGGTTTGCATCTCCTCATAATTTAGTTTCGTTTCTCCTACAACACGTTTCAGGTGGTGCTTGACGGATTTGACACCGGCTTCCCAGAGTCCACCAAAATGTGGTGCGGCAGGTGGATTGAAATGCCAATTAATCCCTTCACTTGCCGCCCATCTTGTTACTGCCTGGTTGTTAGTGTTGTGATCGATCATTTGTAGGAATTCCTTCAACTCCCGATTTGCGCCAACAAAATTAGTTCCACAATCGCTGTAGATGTCTGTACTTTTTCCGCGGCGGGATACGAATCTTCTTAAGGCTGCTAGGAACGCTGACGTGGACAGGTCACTAACGAGCTCGAGATGGAGAGCCCTGGTTGTGAAGCATGCAAATACTGCGATGCATCCCTTGTAGGTTTTGCATCCTCGACCCTTTAGAACCTTAAGGTTGAACGGGCCAGCATAATCGACACCGCATCTAATGAAGGCTCTTGCAGGATTTACTCGGTTAGCAGGAAGGTCGCCCATTAACTGATTGACTGTTCTTGCTTGGTGACGTACGCAACGCATGCATCGTTTCACATGGAATCTGACAACATCCCGTAGACCCAGGATCCAAAATCTAGCTTGTAGTGATGACATCATTAACTGTGGGCCACCATGAAGTGTGTTAAGATGCTCGTGTGTGATAAGCAAATCAGTGAGTCTGCTCCGTCGTGGAAGGAGTACTGGATGTTTCTGGTCTAATGGTAGCTTGGCATGACGTAAACGACCTCCAACTCTTAGTATACCTTCTTTATCGAGATAGGGTGTGAGCGATAGTAATTTGCTGCTAGAAGAGAGGGCGTGACCTCGTTGTAGTTGATGTATTTCTTCGCCAAAGTTTTGCAGTTGGGTGACTTCTATCCAATGATTTAATGCCAGATGAACTTCGTCCTTAGTCAATGGACCCACATCTCTGGAGGACCTTGGAATCTTCAGATTTCTGATAAATCGTAATACATAAGCCGTAACGTGTAGGAGGGTGGGCAGTGAGGAATTCTTCATCAATAAACTCTGGTCCAAATTGCAGTGGGCTACAACCGTCGTTATAGTTCTCTCTTCAATAGTGCATTCTTCGGGTTCAGCCGCCATGGGTTCTTGATCAGGATTGCAGTCTTCGCGCAACCAATCCGGTCCTTGCCACCATAAGGGATGGCTGATCAATTGCTCAATATGGATCCCACGGGACGCACAGTCAGCTGGGTTCTGTTCGCCGGCAATGTGATGCCATTGGATAGGAGGTTCCATGCCTTGTACTTCCGCCACTCTGTTTGCAACAAAGGTTTTCCATCGTTGTGGAGCTGCTGCTAGCCAGGCTAACACGATTTTGCTGTCACTCCAACCGTGGACTTCCGATATGATGCTCCGAAATGATTTCTGAACCAGGGTAATTAATCTTGACAGAAGAACTGCTGCGCACAGTTCCAATCGTGGAAGTGTGGTTTGTTTCAACGGTGCAACCTTGGTTTTGGCTGCTATTAGTTGTACGCTGATGGTGCCGGTATTGGAGATCGATTTGAGATACACCGCTGCTGCATAAGCCTTCTCGGAAGTATCGCAAAACGCATGCAGGACTAGCTTGACAGGATGTCTTTGGCTTATATAACGATTGATTTGAAGTTCTTCAATTTGGCAAAGTTCTTCTCGGAAGGCGTCCCATTTATTGCGAATGGTTAGCGATACTTCATCGTCCCAGTCTAGCTTGATCTGCCAGATATCTTGTAATAAGATCTTCGCCCTAATGATTATAGGTGATAATAGTCCCAAGGGGTCGAAGATCCTTGCCGTATCTGACAGGATAGTGCGCTTAGAGATTGTTCCTCTATTCCTCGGTGACTTGACAGTATAGAATAGTGAGTCTGTTGATGGCATCCAGTGTAGTCCCAAGGTTTGTATTGCTGTAGTACCTTCATGGTGTAAGGAGACCGGAGCTTCCCGTAATGCGGGCGGAAGATCTTTTGTTAGAGTTGAATCGTTCGAAGACCATTTTCGTAACGGTAATCCAGCTTCAGTCGTGGCTTGAATTAGTTGGGTTTGAAGGATCAGTGCTGACTTAGCATCATCGCACCCAGAGACCAGATCGTCCATGTAAAAATCCTCAGCCAATGCTTGTGAGGCCATCGGATACCTAGTCTTGATGTCGATTGATAACTGTTTTAGTACTCTTGTGGCTAGGTAAGGCGCTGCTGCTGTTCCATAGGTCACCGTGCGAAGATAATAGTCTTGAACTGGTTCATTCTTCTGTGATCTCCAAAGGATGCGTTGATATTGATTTGCATCATTTGGTTCTACCAAGATTTGCCGGTACATCTTCTCAATATCTGCAGTCAATGCTATGGAATGACTTCGAAACCGAGTTAGTAGATTGACTAAGTCGTCTTGTAGCTTGGGACCGACCATCAGTATATCGTTAAGAGATTTTCCGCTGGTTGTTTTCGCGGACCCGTCGAAAACAACTCTGATTTTAGTTGTCGTACTGGAGGCCTTGAAAACCGCATGATGGGGCAAATAGTAGCAGTTCTCTTCTTGACGTTTGTTTACCGGTATTAGCTCCATATGGTTCAACTGGATGTACTCGTTCATGAATTTCCGATAGCTCTCATACTGTTCAGGCTTAGTTTCCAACCGTCTTTCCATGTATTGCAACCGACGTAGTGCCATGTTTCGTGAATTATTAAGCTTCCCTGCCTTGGCGTTGATCGGGAGAGTGACTATATATCTTCCTGCATGATCTCTGCGGTGGGTATCATGGAACAGCTTTTCGGATTGTTTTTCTAGTGATGACATTACTGCTTCTGGCTGTATCTCCTCCAGTTCCCAAAATTTGGATAATTGCTCCTGGATTTGACAGTGATTGACCTGGATGTTAGGTTGGCTGGTGATCACAGGTTGCTTGCCCAGGGTTCCTGTTATGGCCCATCCAAAGACCGTATTGAAGGCTCCAGGGCTTCCCTCTTTCCCGAGTACCTTACCATCTAGTACCAGCTCAACGAAAACATCGGCGCCCAACAATATGTCGATGGGGCCTGGACTATGGAACGTAGGATCCGCTAACTTCAATCCCGTGAGATGGTTCCATTCATGTGGATGGACAGCGAAGTTTGGTAGATTGTTCGTAACTTGTCGCAGAATGAGTACTTGAGTCGTAACGTTGAAGGCTGGATCCAACTTAGAGAGAATCGTTACCATAGCGCCTCCATGAGACTGGCTGAGTCCAGAAGCGCCGATACTACCTATAGTAGTACGTTGGTATGTTCTTCGCAGTTGTAACTTCTGACTGATATGTTCTGATATAAAGCTGGCTTGAGATCCGGAATCCAAGAGTGCGCGAAGTGACCAGTTTTGACCATTTGACCCTTGAACTTGAATGATTACAGTTGGTAAAATGATTTGAGAAGTCTTGAGGACCCGACGTGACACATGAGAGACAACGCTACTTCCTGACTGATCTTGAGGTGATCCTTTACAAGAGGAATCTTGATGTAGAAGTGTGTTATGTTTAAACTTGCACTTCCGACAACTTCCCGACTTGCAATTGTTCAGTACGTGGTCGCTCTTCAAGCAATTGAAGCAAAGGGAGAGTTTTTTGACCTTGTTCCAACGTTCTTCAATTGATGACTGAAGTAACTCTGGGCATTTGAAAACCGGGTGTGACTCCTTGCAAATGGGACAAGCACTGTCTCCTACAACGCCATGATGAGTTGCTGTACTCTTCTTGCCAAATGCGAATAACTTGGTTCTTGCAGGAGTTAATGACTGAGATGCCGCTAGTGCTCGTGCTCGTTGTTCTAAGAAAGTAGTTAATTCTTCGAACTTAGGTCTAGTGATGCCCGTTAAAGACAATACCCATTGTCGTCGGGACTCGACGTCAAGCTTTTCGCTAATGAGGTAAAGTAGGATAGCGTCCCAGTGATGTACAGGTTCTTGAAGTACCTTCAGGGATCTTATGCATTCTGCTGTTGTATCGATCAATCGTCTCAATGTTGTTGAAGAATCATCCTTGACGCTAGGCTGGTTGAATAAACGTTTGATATGACCTTTGACAATTTCTCTGGGATTGTGGTACCGGTTGACGAGTATATCCCATGCTTCCGCGTAATTTCCATCCGTCACTGGAAATGATTGAATGAGTAATGCTGCTTCGTCGCGAAGCGTTGTTTTCAAGTACTGAAGTTTCTGTGCTCCGGATAATGATCCGTTATTGTGCACCGTTGCTGTGAATAGATCGTGGAATGGAATCCAATCCGTGTAGTTGCCTCCAAAATTCGGTAACTCCAACCTTAGCAGTCTGATGTCCGAACTTGGCTGAGTTGGTGGTTGAACTGAGCTACTGATAGATGGTGCTTGGCTAATGAGTGCAGTGTTCAAGAATATAATTATGGTATCCATGCGTGTGGCAAGTTGATTATATTCGGCTTCATGGCTATCAATATCTTCTGGAGGACACCTCTGAATGATCTGGTCATACACGTTGTCCAATTCTTCGGTTAATGCGTCCGCCTTTCCTTTGTACAGTGTTGTTGCCACCGGCGTCAATGGTGTGTTGGAATGGCTTGCTACTATGTTTTCGATTCTTGTAATTCTTCCCTTGAGGATTCGTCGTCTGTTCAAGTAGTCATCCATGTCGATAAACGAGAACGATATTCGCTGCTTCCCACGGTATACGGATACTGGGTCTTGTTAGATAACTTGTAAGGTTACCCGACTTGTTTATCCGGCTCGACGGACCAAAATTATTTTCGTGTGCAGACGCGAAATTCACGAAATCAACTAGTAAATTAAAACTTTAACATTTATTTAAATCAAAAATAGGCGCAAGCTTTGCCACCTGAGCACCAACATCGACTGACTAGACTGATACAAAATTATTGGCTTTTATAGTTATGATAAAGATTAAATTGGTCTAGTTTTGGCCTATTACGTCAATATTAAAATTAGCTACAATGGTTTTGGTAAAAAATGAGATAACATTGAGATTTAGATTGAGACTAAAAAACAGTACGGATATATTCAAGGAGGGAGATCATTATTCCGTCTTTGTGTATTTGGACTATATAATACCCTCTTAAACCTGGGAAGAACATCTGGAGGCTCTGGAATACGTTTTTCATCGCCTCGAAGATGCCGGGCTAACCTTACAGTTGAGGAAGTGTAAATTCGGTCAATCGGAGGCTGTAGTCTTGGGACATTTTATTAATGAATCCGGTATCCATATATATCCGACAAAACTCGAGGTCATTGTGAATTTCCCTAGGCCTTTCAATGTGAAAGGCGTTCAAAGATTTCTGGGCATGGTCGGGTGGCATTGCCGGTTTATTCCCCATTTTTCGCAAATTGCTGCCCCCTTGAATAAATTAAAACGTAAGAATACTCCCTTTGTATGGGGACCCGAGGAGGAGGAATCCTTTTAAAAACTAAAGGAAGCTATATGCCTATAACCCCCAGCTACCTTGTATTTTGACCACCGATGCGAGTGGGGAAGGATTAGGGGCTTTTCTGTCTCAGAAGCAGGAAGCGCGTGGAGATACCACTTGCCTACGCCAGTACCATGTTGAAGGGTGCGGAAATTCATTATACTACCACCGAGAAGGAATGTATGGCCATTTGGTGGGGAATAAAAAAGTTTAGACCGTATTTGGAGAACCATCCCTTTACGGTGATTACGGACCATAAGGCTTTGCAATAGCTATTCAACCTTAGAGAACCCAACTCCCGATTAGTTCGGTGGGCTATTTATCTCCAGTCCTTCGATTTTTAAGTTATCAATAAAAAAGGGGTGGAAAATGTAGTGGCGGATACACTATCGAGGGCCCCCATGAGTCTCTTGGTTATGGGCGTGAACAGTATAACATCGGATCGAGATACAGGGGAGACTTGGGAGTCTCCGGATCTTTCAGGGAGCGAGGAAGCTAGCGCCTCAACCTCTAAATCCTCCAGTGAAGGCTCCCAAAGAATTACCTTTTCCCCTCATGCTATGTACCATGTTCTTACCCTAGAGGATATCAGGAGAGCCCAATGAGACGAACCTACTCTCAAGTCTCTGATAGATCTTCTGGGCAAACCCCACGCCACACATCATCTAGTGGAACTAAGAAATGATATACTTTACCGAAAAGCTGTAGGGGCTCGCCCGGCGAAAATTTGTTTGCCCTCTCAATCCGTTAAGGAAGTGTTGCGACCCCTCCATGATCATCCCCTTTCGGGCCATAGAGGCCGGGATAAAACCCTAGAAAGGGTTCAATATCGCTACTGGTGGCCTACTATTCGAAGGGACGTGATTTTACATGTCCGGGGTTGTTTACTTTGTCAACGGCATAAGGCCCGGAATAGGAAAACGCCCGGGTTGATGCAGTCCACAGAATTAACCACACCCTGGGATATGCTTGGGGTAGATATTATGGGGCCTTTGCCTGTTAGTAAACAGAGACATAAATATTTGCTGGTATTCGTAGACTATGCCACCAAGTATGTTTAGTTAGTTCCATTAAAGGATATTACCGCCCAAACCTGTGCCAAATCCTTGCAGCGCTTGATAGTCAGATGGGGTTCGCCGAAACGAATCCTTAGTGCTCAAGGAAGACAATTTGTCTCCAGTTTATGGAAAGCTACATGTAAGCTCCTTAGAATCACCCCTCGATACTCAAGTCCCTATCATCCCCAAACTAATTTAACTGAAAGAGTGAACCGAGTAGTGGGAGAGTTGATTTCCCTCTATGTAGAAAGGGACCATAGAAAATAGGATACAAATTTGGGGCTATTCCAGTTCGCAATGAACTCCGTCCCCCACGATACCACTAAACGGTCCCCTTTCTTTTTAAATCACGGAAGGGAACCTCGGGTTCCGTGGGATTTGAAAATTGGGATGCCCTTAGAAGACTTTTGTTGGGGTTGATCCTCGATTACACTGAGAGGTTTACTTAATTTAGAATAACACAGTTTATTGTCCTCGATGTTACATTGATAGCGGTCAGATTACGTCTGCCTTCTAATTGAAAAGATCTCCATTTATATACATTGTTTTAGGTCATAAAAAACTGATAAGAGCTTATAAAAAATACATTGCTAAAATGACGTAACTGTATGACATAACTCTACATCACTTCCCTTTTCTTTAATGAGTTCCCTAACGTTATTAATAAAAAATGTCTTCGTGGACAAAGACTTGAAAAAGTAAATGATAAGAAAACAAAATGGAATGACCGAAGTAACAGATATTAAACTTTTTCTTTAAAGACATGATTATAAAACATCAATTATTTGAAAAAAATACTTATCTTCGTTTTTTTCACCAAAATTGCATTTGCATTGTTTTCGAAAGACAGATTATTCATTCTATATATCCTTTGTGGTATTAACAGTTTTCGAATGAAAAGGATTAGAATAAATATCCGAAGATGGATATGGGTTATTTTTAAAGGTTTCTCTTTTCGAACTATAAGGCAAAACGTTGTTTAAAACGACTAAATTCAACCGAAGGAAGAAATTTTATCTTTCATCATGATTGACATTTTAAACGTCGCTTTAGGGTGCTTTGGTTTTGCGCCTGCATTTATACGACCACGATTCAATTTGGGTCCCATTTTTTGGGTCGATGATTTAAAATGTTTTATAAATGAATCATTAAAATCTGGATAAAAGACATTATTAACATAAAACCTTTGGCATATTATTGAGTGCCTGAGAACTGTTTTAAAAGTTGTGATTGAATTAGTTTGGTATGACTTCAACTCGCTATGAGGAACACATTGTAGAGCAAACGTATAACACGAAACACGTAAATGGACACCGACAAATGGTGGGCTGCGTATTTATTTCACTATTGGGCTTAGTTTCCAGTATTAAAACGTATTGTAGTTCAAATTAAAAGCTGCAATCCTTTTAAATATCACTAACGAGGAACTGTTTCTATCATGGTCTACACTGGAAATCTAGCTGTAAATATAAACGATGTCGCATGTTTCTGTTATATAGTAAAGCTTTGACACGAACTATTTTAATATCTGTTACTTCGGTCATTCCATTTTGTTTTCTTATCATTTACTTTTTCAAGTCTTTGTCCACGAAGACATTTTTTATTAATATCTGTTCCTTCAGTCTTCATTTTAATTAAGATTGTTAAGAAACTGTGGCATTTTTAAAATCTGCACTAAGCACAAACATAAATATAGGGGAGCGTAAGCATAAGGGACCTAATATTGCTAGTTAGTTACTAATGCTTTCAGGTACCAGTTAATCAGTTATCACCAATGAGATTAATTTATCACTGAAAACATCAAATTTTCATAATAAAATTATTTTGGCCTTTCCTTATCCCCTGGCTTTGAGTATTAAAATATTTAAAATAACTCTGAGGATTATCTAGAATCAGTTCTACTGATATTTCAAATTCAGAAGAATCAGAGTCATCGTTTTGAGTCTTTCAGGTGACTGGCTTGGACTTATGTTGCTGGTATTTGGTTTTCGTTGTAGCAGTGTAACCAGGGATAAGGGAATTGAGATGGATTGCAAATGATGATGGGCGACCTACGGCACCGTATCTCTCCCAATGTACCTCGCGCACGCCCCTACCAGGGTGGGAAATAAGGATTTTTTTAAACTGGACATTGGGCCAGCGACCCCTCTGGCCTGGAATAAATAAACTGGTCCATGACCACTGACCAGGGCGCGTCGTCTGCTAAATTGAAGAAGTGGATAATTACAATATATTAGCTAATGTCTGGAATATGGAAACCCTTGAATTTTCTTAGTGGTCCTGTGGACCACTGACCCCCCTCAGATTTAATTTTTAAACTGGTCATTTGACCTATGCCACCGCCTTATTTCCCACGCTGGCCCCTACCCTTCGGTAGGCGATTGCTAAGTGCTGCCCCGTAGCGCCATTTTATCTGTATGAGAGCTAGCTTCTATTTTAAGATAGAGGGGGCGCCCTTTACAATTTCATCCAGTACGAGTGTACGACTCTACCTAACCTCTGAGGATGCTGGGAGGACTACGGTGCCGTAGGTGGGGGTACACAGGCAACGCCATAGGTATGGGGGTTTCCAATACAAGGTGTAACCAAAGAGAGTATAGGGGAGGAGTGGAAAGAGGGGAAAATCTTGTTGCTCTTTTCTACCGCGCATCTTCAGTGCGCAGTAACGAGGCATTTCCGTTTGAGACATTTAACGGTATCGTAGGTGGCGCGACTGAGCCGGAAACTCCCTCGTACCACTAGTATAATTTAGGGGCAACAATGTAATTTAGCCTTGTGGAGCGGGGAATCTTCAACTCCTCCCCTATATTCTCTTTGGTGTAATTGAGACAAAGTTTGTTCCTGCAAGCATAGCCCACTCGATCCGCGCTCATGGACGCAAGCTGCTCGCGCTATATTATAATATTTGACCCCGTCGTCTGCTAAACTTAGGAATTGGACAATTAAACTTCTTGAGTTAAAGTCTGGACTCTGGTTACCCTTGCATTTTCTTAGTGGTCCCGTGGTTTCATTTTTAAACTGGTCATTTGCCCTGTATCATTATTGTGACAGCCTGGCAGCCCCGTATTTGTTTACCCTGCCCATAGCCCACTAGATAACGCGTAACACTACGCAAGATGCAGAGCAGCGTCCGTGAGCATGGATCGAGTGGGCTATGCCCTGCCTGGCCAAGTCAGCTGACTTAGGTGAAATAATTATTACTTCTATGCGACTTAATTCTAGACATTCTTGAACGAATCATCTTGTGAAAATTTTATAAGACAGGGTTCTGGCGCTGGGTTTTTTCTGAGCCAAATTTGCTTTTTAAATTTAAAAAAATTAATTTCAACCTTTTTTCCTCTCTTCAGAAATTACTAATGATAGTGTGTAACATATTTATCCAAAATTTATATTAACTAATGAACACACTGTACATCCCTTTAATTTGTAATTTCGCGCTTGGAAGAGGCTGAATTAAAAATATTGATTCGATGACAGGAATTAGTGATAGTGTGATTGAATCTATCATTTATTTTGCCAGTAAAAAACGTCTCTTCGTAGCGGTAACCCTTGTCTAGAAACCAGGGAATGAACCCATCTGCGTAGTTTGAATTAATCTACTTTACAAATCAAAAATGTATCTAATTTAAAAAAAAAAGTTTATTCTAAATAGCGGTTATAAATAGTAATTAAAAACGTAACTGTTACCTAATAAAAATGATTGCAAGAGCCGGGATAAAAACTGGTCTGTTAACAGGGTTTAGTGATCGTGTGATTTAATCAATTATTTTACCACTAATGAAACATTCAAAATGATCTAAGCAGTGGTTATCGTTTGCCGGTTGCACCAGATATAATCTTTGTAGCGTTTATCGTTGGCAATCTCGCCATTGTTTACTGTTTTCTTAGGTAACGTTAGAATTGGCACAAAATAATTAATAATTCAATTGTTACCAAGTACAAATGATTGGAAGGACCTGAATTAAAAATATTGGTTGATTTGGTGACAGGATTTAGTGATAGTGTGATTGAATCTATCATTTATTTTACCAGTAAAAAACGTATCTTCATAGCGGTAACCGTTGGCACTTGGCTGGCCACTGGTGGCACCAGTCGAGAAACCAGGGAACGAACCCTGGTGCGTAGTTTGCATTAATCAACTTTAAACAACAAAAATTTATTTAATTTAAACAAATTACCTAATTAGCGGCTATCGTTGGCCGATGGCACCAGGTGAAACACCCAACACGGCCAATTGGTCTCTAGTCTCTACATACAATCAGCTGTATTTTAATTTTGACCAAGGCTTAGTGAAATCAGTGAATTAAAAAATTATCGGCTAAATCCTAAATTTAAATTCTTTTGCATTAAATTATAATAAGGTTTAACTTATGAAATTAAAATAAAATGAGGACGAATTATGTAAAAAGTTAAAAAATTCGCCTTAAGCTCGACATAGCCACACGCGTTGTCTTAACAAAAATCTTCGCCCAGTCGCTCTATTAGCGGTAAAACAGCGTAAGTCCAACAGTACGTTTCTCTATGATTTTAGCCATGATTAAAACACGTAAGTCCAACAGAATAAAAGGTCGTAAGTTTAAGTATGTGCTTAAAAGTACAAAAAGTAATACTTAATATTAATTGTTTTCAATAAAACTTCGAAAGGCACCAGTTTAATGTTCAACCTTTCATTTAAAACCATTTTCAGACCTATCGAATAAATAGTCTTCAAAAAAGGGTCGAGTAGCTTTGGCCATCACAGCAAACATTTCCCATGTTATTCCTATGGGAAAATTTCCCTTTTTTTGCCAAAATGACTGAATTTTTTTATGGAAATGAAAACCACCCTTAGCAACTTTATTTTCTATAAAAACAACTAATGAAATTTTAACCACATATTCAGGGTATGAATTTTAGTTCAGTGGATTTTTTTCAAAACAATTAATACAATAAAAAAAAACTACATCCAAACAAAAAACCCTCCTTATACATTAAGAGCAGTATGAGGTCTTATCTAAGAGAGCAACCGCTCTCTCAGAATTGGTTTTAAATTAATATTTAATGCGCCTTACACTTGAAATGGAAGTTTATTCTCAGAAAAAAACTAGCCAGAGAATTTTAAAGTTATCAGATGGAAAACTTAGATACAAGCAGGAGTTCATAATAACCCCCCTTTGGGGGGGAAGTATGAAAGCAGCTATACTTATAATGTTAAATTTCGCGTCCAACAATATTCTTCTGCTGACTATATAAGGGTGTGGGACTTGTAGACTGTTGTACTTTAATCGTTAGTTCGTGTTTTAATAAACCGAAAGTTTTCTCCCACGTCATCGACGTCATGTTTTTTTGGCGCCACTCTCACGAGAATAAAATCGCGACGATGAGGCATGTACAAACTCAATGTGACTATACTATTAAAGATACGGCAAATACATTGGTTCAGACAGTCTTATAATTAAAAAAAAGAGGAAAGAGAAGTCACGGATGTTTAGACCACAGTCTTGAAGGTTCTAGTTTAACGGTTAAAAAGCCCAAAGTGGAAGAAAACGAAGCGGTAATTAAGCCTATGCCTACTCTGCTTAACTGTGTGAATACGAATTTTCAATTTCGGTCTGCCGAAGAAAGTGAATTATTAATTGAAAAAACCATTAGCAGACGGTGTACTGATTTTTGATGAAGTCAATGTTGCACCGAAAGTCACCTGGAACAGCAAAAGCCACAAATTAATTGGTTTAGCCATGTCACCTCATCAACTGGGGACGTTAGATGCTATTTTCGAGCGAACGAGTAGTGAGGAAACAATTTCCAAGGCTGGCTACATGTTGCAGTTCTAGTGGCGTGATCTAACATCAGATTTTGATATCATCGGCCCGTATTTTGCGTCTGAAGGTTCTACCAATAGCCAATTTATTTCAGCCTGCCTCTTTTAGGTACTGAGGGCGTTTCACAATGTTGGATTTAAAGTTTCTGTCATATTGTGCGACGGTGCAAGCAGCTCCAACTTAAGCCTCATGAAACTAACACAAAATTATTCTGGAGCATATGGCGTCAAAATAAACCCCGTGTCTGAGAATATAGATGTTGAAATAAAGCCTTGGTTCAAGAACCCATTTTGCCTGAATTACAACATCTTTTGGATGATGTGTCCGTCACATGAGGTGAGTTTTGTTTTTCAACATGTTACACCGAATATGCTACATGAATTGTCTGAAATTTCCATTTTATTTCCAGCTTAAAAATTTGATTAACGCCCTTTTTGCGTCTAAGGAAAATGGTAGTCGGTGTTTCAAAAACAATAGTGTAACATTTGGTTGGAAATCTATTATCAAAATGAAGAGAAGACATTCCCCGTTATATTCCCAAGTTGCTTGAATCGTATATTACTAGAGACGCATGGAAGAAATTGAATGTTAAACCGGCAAAAATCATGCACTTAGAGTTTTAAAACTGTAATGAAGTTTAAATATGTAATAATAAGACATTTGTACTTAAAACAGCAAGATGATGTGTTAGCTGAATTAAATGCACATGCAAATCCTGACCATGAGGAACTACCAGGCGATGCCTTAGAAACTATGGAAACGCACAATTACTTAAAGGCTTGCAACTTGTTGTTCGAAAATGGCATGTTGTCGAAATCAAAAGTGACCCTATCATGAAAAACATTGATGATGGCTATTTCAAGATGTGGCTAGTAGATCTCAGAGTGAGTAAACATCTAATTGTTTTTACACTTCAATTAAAGTAAAATGTCACTCATTTCTAGGAAGAGACGCAAAGTTCAATTGCATGTACCCTGGTAAGGAATTTCTGTCGTGGCAAGTATGTTGAAAAACGTGAAATATCTGAATCTGATTGTTTCAATAACTAAATTTGTTGCCGTTAATTAATTTAAGACATGGGATCTTTTGAGGGTGATGGTGTTTGGATTCAAAGGTCTTGTAAACTACTACACAAAGGAATATCCAGGATATTATCTCATGCCAATTAGGCTGAATGGCAGCGCTGTAGAAAGCCTTTTTTCACAGTATAAATTCAACGCAAATGGAAAAATTACAAGTATCAGTTTCGCTTATGCAAGAAAAGCCTTATTACCTTAGGAAGACGTACATGGGCATCATCATTCGGGAAAAGGGTATAGAGATGCGGCGCTGTATGTGAAGCAAAACTTTGCTAAAGACTTGTAAATTTCACTTAATGATTCATACTCCTGATAATTTTACTGAAAAAGAGATTATTAAACTATATGGACAAAATGTTCACTATTTAAAAATTAAACCTACCATGTGGTCTTAAATTTTAATTTTGGAAACATAACAATTTATTGACAGATCAGGTACAATAACTAAATTTGTTATCGCGAATATCACAAACATATTTGGTATTTGGCCACTGTGCATTAAGGAACATTTACGTTGGGAGTAAAATAATAAATTTGAGAAAAATATTTGGTTTCCATTTCACTTTAAGGAATATTAATACTGAAACTAGGTTATTTTTAATGTGTACTTCCTTTGCATTACATTTTCAATTATATTGTTACTGATTGACTGATATTTGGGTTGAGGTATTTGGTTTAGGCGTACAATGTGCGAATTTAAACTTTAACAACTATATTTCATAATCGCGTAAGTGCCTTGGCATGACTCGCCTTCTTTTGTTGGACTTAATTTCAGTTTCTGGGTTATAAGTTGAGATACTATAAACCACTGATTTCACTTTCTTATCTACGGTTGCAGCTGTAGTTTCCTGTTTGGGTGAAACTGTCTTGTTGTCCATTTCGTCACAGTTCTTTTTATCACAGCTCATTCTTTTGTGATCAAAACGATGATGTTTATTATTTGGTTTTTTCAAAATCTTGAAATTGATTGCTTTCTCATCCTTATTGAGATGCTTTAATTTTTTGGATTTTCCTTTGTTTTTCACGACTTCTGGGCTTTCTCTTTTCTTGTTTTTGTTTTTAGCGTTATCATTTCGTTTCAGTCTTTCCGTAGTTTCTTTTGAGTTTTTGTTTTTGAAATTTTCTGCATCGGGTTTTTGGCACAGTTTTCATTTCTCCTTTGCATTTGGTTGACTCAACTCCCAAAATCCCACGTCAAAATCTAAAAATTTCAAACTCTCACGTCAAAATATAAAAATCCCAAAATCCCACGTCAAAATCTAAAAATCCAAAAATCCCAACCTTAAAATCTGAAAATCCCAAAACCTTCACCCAAAATCCCGAAATCTTCACCTAAAATCCCAAAATCTCACATTAAAATCTAGAAATCCCGAAAGCTTAACGTAAAATCCCGAAATCTCACCCTAAAAAATCTGAAAATCTCCTTTAAAATCTAGAAATCCCGAAAGCTTAACGTAAAATCCCGAAATCTCACCCTAAAAAAACTGAAAATCTCCTTTAAAATCTGTAAATCTTGTTCCAAATCCATAAATTTCCTTCAAAATCTGAAAATCTCCATGAAAATCCCGAAATCTTAAAATCTTGGACTAAATTTCAAGATTGTCAGAATCTCAAAATCTTGTAATCCCGTACACTAAAATGCTGACCCTATCGATATGGATAATGACGAAAAGTTTCTAGAACGGAAACTACCACGAAAGAACGCATTCTTCAATGTTCTTACCAATACTCATATTAGGGCGTCGGACTATGAACTAGCTGGATAAGTTTGGGAAACTTTCAATATCAAAAATATGGGCGAGTGTTTATAAATCCTTATTGTTTTTTTTCATCCAAGTATTAATAGCTTTTATATTAGGCGAATACCACGATCTATATGTAACAGCCGACATACTACAACTCGCAGATGTATTAGAATCATTTCGAGACATATGTATGAGTTATTATAAATTGGATAGTGCATACGCATAATCCGGTCCAGGTTTTGCGTGGGAAAGCACGCTGAACATGACAAAAGTTGAGTTAGACTTACTATTAGACCCCGATATGCATCTCACGATAGAACGCGCAATTCGTGGAGGTGTTTCGGTTATTAGCCACCGCTAATAACAATTACATTCCTGAAACGTATAACAAGGAGAAACCGGATTCATTCATCACATATCTAGGTAATATTTTCATAATTTAAATGGGTTGGTTTTTTATTTATTTTAAGATTGCAACAACTTATATGTTACAGTGAGTGATGAAAGGACGCAATGCCGATGAAAACGTTTCTGTGGAATAACACTGTCACTATTAACGAAATCCTCCAACACCCCGAAAACGATAGGACGGGGATTATTCTCGAGGTCGACTTAGTTTATCCACCAGAACTTCATCACAGTCACAATGACTTACCATTAGCCCCCGTTAAGCGATCAATTGTAAATTCTGAGTTGTCGGAATACTCCAAGTAAAGTGCACCGCGTTATTCCAACAGGGAACGTGGCTTTCGGATTACATAAACTTTAACACAGAAAAACGGAAACTAGATGTGAATGAATTTGAACGTGACTTCTTTTAATTAATGAATAACGCTGTATACGGTAAGAAAATATATTTATTATAATTAATTATTTATTTATTCATTTAATTAATAAT
This sequence comes from Phalangium opilio, assembly GCA_019434445.1. Lineage (NCBI taxonomy): Eukaryota > Metazoa > Arthropoda > Arachnida > Opiliones > Phalangiidae > Phalangium > Phalangium opilio. Next base: position 40,578 of record JAEQBA010004869.1, read on the forward strand.
GCTTCTCTCTCTCTCTCTCGCTTAAGGTAAAACCATGGAAAATCTCCGCAAACGAATCGAATTTCACCTCGTACAAACTCCAGAGAAGGCGGTGAAAAAAGCAAATTCACCAGCTTTTGAGAAATGCACGATATTCTAGAATGATTTGGTTGGAATTCATATGATGAAGAAAAGTTTAACTTTGGACCGCCCCATTTAATTATTAGACCTTTCAAAGGTTTTAATGTATAAATTCCAGTATGGGGTTATAAGACATCAGTATGGTGACAAGGCTCGTCTTTTGTTCACAGATACCGGTAAGAAAACCAAACCCAACCTCACCTTACTAATGGAATGTATTCTCATCAGATTTTTTTTCTCTCATTACAGACAGCCTTACATATTAGATCCAGACCAAGGACCTTTACGCCGATTTCGCCCATCAAAGCGACAAGTACGATTTCTCAGGATATCCGTCCAATCATCCACTGTACAGCGTTACCAACAAGAAAGTATTGGGTAAGTTCAAAGATGAACTGGATGGAGTGCCAGTCAAAGAATTCTGTGGACTGCAAGCCAAAATGTATTCAATCCTGTCGTTGAATGGTGAAAAAAAGACTGCAAAGGGTATTTCTCGACGTGTGGTCAAGAAAAACCGGGACTGTCTCCTCAATAAGCGAATCACCACAGGAACGATGAAAAGAATAGTCAGTAGACGTCGTGCACTTTCCACTATTCAACAAAACAAGATTTTCCTAAATTCGTTTGACGACAAGCGTTTTATTTTGGGAGATGGAATTTCTACTCTGGCTTATGGACATGCTGGCATATTAAACAAGAAGGAAGATTAATTCTCGCGAACCGCGCGCGAATACATTAACTTTAATTTCCTCGAGCCGCGAAGCGCGCCTCTTGAGCCCCGCATCTATGTATATTCATTAAATGTAATTTTCAATAATATTATATATAAATAAAAAACACAACTTATTATGAAAACTGTATTAAAAATTTCATTCGCATAAACTCAATAATCATACAATCATTTAAATTCTCATCTTTAGAAAATTTACAAATAATATCATATAGTTTAATACCTCTAAATCTATTTAAAGCAAAATATGCACAAAATCCCCCACAGGTTTTACTGTTATTACTCTGCAATTGTATTCTAGAGGGCCGGTAGGCCCTTCTAGATAAGAACCCACACCCTCCCGTAATGTTAAATGAAAATTCACAGAATTAGCCTATTTTCCCATAGGAATAACATGGGGTTTTTGGTGCTCCAGCACATCGAATCATTTAAAACCTAAAGCGAAGTTACGTTTCGGAATACCTTTAAATTAACACGTAACTATTCCAGGTGTGCCTTTTTCAAGTTTCATCAAAATTTATTAAAAATGCAAGTACCTCAAAATATTACTCTACAGCTGACGACGCTAATTGCTCTACAGTAGACGACGCTAAATTGCCATTTCACCGCCTTGAAACTTTAACTCTATATTTTTCAATAACTATAGCTATAAAATTTTTAAAAACTTCACTGGTGGGTCTAATTTTTGTTCAATTGTGTGTCTCGGTTTAAATTCTTTACTTAAGATACCTTTTTTTAGCCATATCGTAGTATACGATAGGCTCTTAGTTTGGCCCGAGCAGTAGTAGTAATAGTAGTACTTGTGGCCTTAGTTTTCGCTTTCGTTATCGTCAGATTTTAGCTTAAAAGGAACTTTATATTACCACAACCCACCCATTGGGGTAACTGGGCTCGGTTAGAGATTTAATTTTAATTAAAATTTTTTCAGGTCAGACCCGGGAATTGAACCCGGGTCGCTGGCGCAATAAGCAGACATTCTACCAACTGAACCATAGAGACTTGATAGAAACTCCGAGTTTTTTATTATTTATTTTTATCTCTAAAATGTCGGGGTGATGTGGGGTGGGGTACCTCTTAATCTGTGGGGTCGAATACTTTTGAATTTTTATCTGTGGGGTCGGATACTTATGAATTTGTATGTTTGGGGTTTTTATATTTATTTTCTTTTTATTTATGTGCTAATTAAATAGATAACGATTTTCCCCGTTACCTACCGCGCTCCTCATGTGTCCTCATGTGTTTCGTTCTCGTTCGGTAGCTATCGTCATCTATGTTATGTTTGACTGGAACGTTTTTGGCGGTTAATTCAAATGTGGGTTTAGATAGAGCTAACATAGTGCTAAATGAGCGTTATGCGTTTGATCATTTTAGCATTGCTAAAGGTAATTCGAGGGGATAATCACTAAAATGCGTAATCACTATAACTAAACTTTCTCTTTCAAAAGTTTCTGGGCATAAGTCCTTGTTAGAAATTTATAATATGCGATAAGTGTGAATCGGCATAAGTCTATGTTGTAAACTCATCGAGGGGATTATCACTAAAAACTATCTGTTCTTCGATTCGACGGAATATTAGAATTACAGCATAAGTAAATTTATACGGTTATAATTTTATCACTGTTTAGAGTAGGGAATCGAGGGGCTATTAACTCTGATTTTATGCACGGTACATCATTTAAGCATTGAAAAAGATAGCGCTATTCACTCATTAGGGTAAGGTATAGAGGGGTTATCCACTCATTAGGGTAGGGTATAGAGGGGCTATTCACTCGTACGATATGGCTACTATTACGAGCCCTTGGCCGTCTTGTTTATTTATATTTTAGATAATAGTTTCGACCAAGGTTTAAGTTGCCTTTCTTAGGCAGATTAGTGAGTCCATGGATTAACTAACGCAATCCCTTAGTTAATCCATGGTGAGTATAATGCAATGGGTGATTGTAAAAGCTTGAAGGATAGATGGATCAGTGTGGGAAATAAGGATTTTTTAAAACTGGACCAGTGGCCTAGGTATTTTAATTAAAATAACTGGCCACGGTGCCACCCTGCGTGGGCAATATGGCGGTAGCACTAGGCAAATACCAGTTTAAAAAACCAAATGGGAGGGGGAGTCAGTGTTCCTCGGAATACTTTGAATTTAACAAGTTACTATTCAAGGTGTGCCTTTTTCAGGTTTCATCAAAGTTAAGTATGTTAATTTAATTAAAAATTAATTACCTCAATAGATAACTCTACAGCAGACAACGCTAAATGCTCACTGCTCAACAGTAGACGATGCTAAATTGCCATTTCACCGCCTTGAAACTTTAACTTGATATTTTTCAATAACTATAACACTATATTTATTAAAAACTTCACTGGCAGGTCTAATTTTCGTTTTATTATGTGTCTCGGTTGAAATTCTTTACTTAAGATACCTTTTTAATTTATAATTTAGATGTTTGTTTCGACTAAGGCTAAAGTTGCCTAACTTAGGCAGACAAATGAGTGAGTCATGGATTAACTAACGCTATCCGTTAGTTAATCCATGGTGAGTCAATGCAGTGGGTGATTGTAAAAGCTTTGAAGGACAGATTTAAGGGTAACCAGAGTCCAGACATTAATTCAAATATTTTAATTATCCACTTCTTTAGTTTAGCAGACGCCTACCAATGGTGAGTTAATTGTGTTCTAGCCTTTGAACGGAGTAGTCGCAAGTTTATACCTCTCCGCGGAAGAGAACCGTGTTAGTGATATTTTTATTTATTATTATTATTTTTTACACTCTTAAAAATGGTGAAAAAATCGCGAAACCCGTCGCGAAGATTCCCGAAAAGTGTCGTCTTTGTGATAAAATAATTGCAGCAAAACAAAACTCGATACCGTGCAAGACTTGTCAATTTAAAACGCATATTAAGTGCCTAAAATTACGGTAGAAGAAGCGAAAAATATCTGCCGCCGTATTCTGCAGGCTTAGCCTTCCGCGCCCACTTGGATTCTCCTCGCTCATTGGTCCGGAGCGAAATTGGATTCTCTCTTCTGAGTGGCGGAAACACTTTCTTCACTCTTTTGGATTCTGTGCCGTGATTGGATGTTCCTACAATCTAGGAAAGATTGCGGTTCAGTTCAGTTTTGTTTTAGTTGACACTGAACCGGGGTGTGAACAGTGTAAATTATCGTTAAAGCTCGGTGCAATTTAGGTATATAGCGCCATCTAACTTACTAACCGCACAAGCCTGTTCTATTTCGTCTGCTACATTTATTTGAAATAAGAAGTTAGTACACGTGTCTTTTTAAAGTAAGTAAAGGGTTATTTGTGTTCGTCAAATGTGTTTGCCTTAAGGTGGGTAAGACTCTATGAAACAATTAAAAACTATGTATATGTTTAATTTCCTGAACCTTTAACTGAATTAAATGAATGATAATACATTTAAGTGACAATAATGTATAGAATAAAAATTAATGAAAAAAAATTTAAAGCTAAATTCATTGCGACAAGAATGTCTCAAATCATTGAGCTTGATATATGAAAAGAGATACAGTGGCAAAACGTGCGCCGCTTTTTAGGGTAGATATGACGTAAAATAATAATACTGTGGAAAAAGGTGACAATAAACAAGCTAATTGGCAAACACTAACATTTTGAGGTAAAACACACAACATTTAGTATTATTTTGGAAAAGGGGAGTGGGAATTTATTCAGTTGATAAACCTTCATAATAACAAAAAACGGGCTCACATTTAGCCGCTCGTAACGAAATGAACACCTACTAAGCCTAAAACAGAAATATCAGCGATTTGGTGATGTTTAATTAAATACGCACTTCTAATGATCTTAAAGTTTTCTATTCACCCCATGTATGTTCTTAACCCATTTTACTGAGCTCTACAAGTAAGCGACTCGTTTACCATAATGCGAATATCTTCAGCAATTATTTGTGGCTGTAGGCTGGCCTGTGAACGTATTGCAGTCTTAATCTTAAAGGAATAGCGACGTGATTTAAAAATTATCTCAAATCTAAAGAAAACCTTACTTTTTTGAGAGTTTAAACTCTTCTGATTCCAAAAATATGCTTGATTAATATTTAAATATGAAGGAAAACACAGAAAAAACACTTTGAAAACTTGAAATTTGGGGGGCAAAAGCAAATTTGCGAAGAAGATTTTTGGCGGGTTTTCTCCTTGCTACGTCACTCACGGCATCTCGCGGAAAAGCCAAACGCGCGCGCCCGAGACTCCCGAGTCTACTAATGCCGCGCGAATCTGAATAAAATAGGCTTAACACTTAGGCTGAGACACTTATAGGCGTCACGTGAGCGACATCTAGAGTGAAAGTTTCTCCTTACTACGTCATCAAGCGAAACAAAATTTTAACTAGGCCTTTTCCAAACACTAAACTTTGATTGCAATTTTACAAATTTCTACGAAACCAAATACAAAAGTAAACATATCATAATAAAGTAGATTTTTCAAGGATTTTTTTTAGCATATTTAGTTTGTGGGTGACGAAAATTATGTCACTAACACTTTAACAGGTAAAAGTAGTAGTACAATTCATTTGAAATATAACCATATATTATAGTGGACTATCTGCTTTCAATATGTGTTTTTAATCGCTAATGAATTGTTTGGGTTTGCTGATTTGGTCTTTGTTTGCAATACGTTTTATTGTTATCTTGCAACAATGTTTCGCCCCTTAGGTCGCTTCTCTTCCTGTAATCTGTTAACTATACTATTGTTTGCAGGAACATGTGTTAGTCCTCTAAAACAAAGCTGTAGTAATATATACTTTTACTACATTTCCACTGAGATTTTCTGCTAGAAATGTATACTTGAGTATGTTGTATTCTAACCCTTTATTCATGATTTACACTGAAATTTCAAGAAATGTCAAGTTCTTCGAAGAAGGTGCCATTTTCCCAAGATGAAATTGAAACTTTGGTGACCCAGCTCGAGGCCGTTCCTTCACTCGT
>JAEQBA010004870.1:0-64826 GCA_019434445.1 Phalangium opilio
GCGCCTTAGACCGCTCGGCCATCCTGACGTGGTTTTGTGTAATTTGGACGTTTTAAAATTACATCTCATCCAGTTATTTTCATAAAAATCGTGTCAGAAGTGGGATTCGAACCCACGCCCTCAGACGGACCAGAATACACAGATTCACATCGTGAACGAGGAAGCAAGCCCCTTGAGTCTAGCGCCTAAGACCGCTCGGCCATCCTGACGTGGTTTTGTGTATTTGGACGTTTCAAAATTACATCTCATCCAGTTATTTTCATAAAATATCGTGTCAGAAGTGGGATCCGAACCCACGCCCTCATACAGGACCAGAATACACCATTTTCACATCGTGAACGAAGGAAGCCAAGCCCCTTGAGTCTGGCGCCTTAGACCGCTCGGCCATCCTGACGTGGTTTTGTGTAATGGACGTTTTAAAATTACATCTCATCCAGTTATTTTCATAAAATTATCGTGTCAGAAGTGGGATTCGAACCCACGCCCTCAGAACGAGGACCAGAATACACAGATTCACATCGTGAACGATGAAGCAAAGCCCCTTGAGTCTAGCGCCTAAGACCGCTCGGCCATCCTGACGTGATTTTCTGTAATTTGGACGTTTTAAAATTACATCTCATCCAGTTATTTTCATAAAAATATCGTGTCAGAAGTGGGATTCGAACCCACGCCCTCATACAAGGACCAGAATACACAGATTCACATCGTGAACGAAGAAGCTAAGCCCCTTGAGTCTGGCGCCTTAGACCGCTCGGCCATCCTGACGTGGTTTTTGTATTTGGACGTTTTAAAATTACATCTCATCCAGTTATTTTCATAAAAAATATCGTGTCAGAAGTGGGATTCGAACCCACGCCCTCAGACGAGGACCAGAATACACAGATTCACATCGTGAACGAAGGAGCTAGCCCCTTGAGTCTAGCGCCTAAGACCGCTCGGCCATCCTGACGTGGTTTTCTGTAATTTGGACGTTTTAAAATACATCTCATCCATCGTATTTTTCATAAAAAATATCGTGTTCGAAGTATATTCGATCCCGCGCCCCTCACAGGAGGACTAGAATACACTGATTCACATCGTGAACGAAGAAGCAAGCCCCTTGAGTCTAGCGCCTAAGACCGCTCGGCCATCCTGACGTGGTTTTCTGTAATTTGGACGTTTTAAATTACATCTCATCCAGTTATTTTCATAAAAATATCGTGTCAGAAGTGGATTCGAACCCACGCCCTCATACAAGGACCAGAATACACAGATTCACATCGTGAACGAAGAAGCTAAACCCCTTGAGTCTGCGCCTTAGACCGCTCGGCCATCCTGACGTGGTATTGTGTAATTTGGACGTTTAAAATTACATCTCATCCAGTTATTTTCATAAAAAATATCGTGTCGAAGTGGGATTCGAACCCACGCCCTCATACAGGACCAGAATACAGATTCACATCGTGAACGAAGGAACTAAGCCCTTGAGTCTGGCGCCTTAGACCGCTCGGCCATCCTGACGTGGTTTTGTGTAATTTTGACGTTTTAAAATTACATCTCATCCAGTTATTTTCATAAATTATCGTGTCAGAAGTGGGATTCGAACCCACGCCCTCAGACGAGGACCAGAATACACAGATTCACATCGTGAACGATGAAGCTAAGCCCCTTGAGTCTAGCGCCTAAGACTCGCTCGGCCATCCTGACGTGGTTTTCTGTAATTTGGACGTTTCAAGATTACATCTCATCCAGTTATTTTCATAAAAAATATCGTGTCAGAAGTGGGATCCGAACCCACGCCCTCATACATGGACCAGAATACACAGATTCACATCGTGAACGATGAAGCAAAGCCCTTGAGTCTAGCGCCTAAGACCGCTCGGCCATCCTGACGTGGTTTTGTGTAATTTGGACGTTTTAAAATTACATCTCATCCAGTTATTTTCATAAATTATCGTGTCAGAAGTGGGATTCGAACCCACGCCCTCATACGAGGACCAGAATACACAGATTCACATCGTGAACGAAGGAAGCTAAACCCCTTGAGTCTGGCGCCTTAGACCGCTCGGCCATCCTGACGTGGTTTTGTGTAATTTGGACGTTTTAAAATTACATCTCATCCAGTTATTTTCATAAAATTATCGTGTCAGAAGTGGGATTCGAACCCACGCCCTCAGACGAGGACCAGAATACACAGATTCACATCGTGAACGAAGGAAGCTAAGCCCCTTGAGTCTAGCGCCTAAGACCGCTCGGCCATCCTGACGTGGTTTTCTGTAATTTGGACGTTTCAAAATTACATCTCATCCAGTTATTTTCATAAAAAATATCGTGTTCGAAGTGATATTCGATCCCGCGCCCTCAAAGGAGGACTAGAATACACTGATTCACATCGCGAACGATGAAGCAAAGCCCCTTGAGTCTAGCGCCTAAGACCGCTCGGCCATCCTGACGTGGTTTGTGTAATTTGGACGTTTTAAAATTACATCTCATCCAGTTATTTTCATAAAATTATCGTGTCAGAAGTGGGATTCGAACCCACGCCCTCAAACGAGGACCAGAATACACAGATTCACATCGTAAACCGATGAAGCTAACAACCCTTGAGTCTCTCGCCTTAGACCGCTCGGCCATCCTGACGTGGTTTTGTGTAATTTGGACGTTTTAAAATTACATCTCATCGAGTTATTTTCATAAAATTATCGTGTCAGAAGTGGAATTCGAAACCACGCCCTCAGACGAGGACCAGAATACACAGATTCACATCGTGAACGAATGAAACTTAGAACCCTTGAGTCTGGCACCTTAGAACGCTCGGCCATCCTGACGTGGTATTGTGTAATTTGGACCTTTTAAAATTACATCTCATCCAGTTATTTTCATAAAATTATCGTGTCAGAAGTGGGATTCGAACCCACGCCCTCAGACGAGGACCAGAATACACAGATTCACATCGTGAACGAAGGAAGCTAAGCCCCTTGAGTCTAGCGCCTAAGACCGCTCGGCCATCCTGACGTGGTTTTCTGTAATTTGGACGTTTCAAGATTACATCTCATCCAGTTATTTTCATAAAAAATATCGTGTTCGAAGTGATATTCGATCCCGCGCCCTCACAGGAGGACTAGAATACACTGATTCACATCGCGAACGATGAAGCAAAGCCCCTTGAGTCTAGCGCCTAAGACCGCTCGGCCATCCTGACGTGGTTTTCTGTAATTTGGACGTTTCAAAATTACATCTCATCCAGTTATTTTCATAAAAAATATCGTGTCGAAGTGGGATTCGATCCCGCGCCCTCAAAGGAGGACTAGAATACACTGATTCACATCGTGAACGATGAAGCAAAGCCCCTTGAGTCTAGCGCCTAAGACCGCTCGGCCATCCTGACGTGGTTTTCTGTAATTTGGACGTTTTAAAATTACATCTCATCCAGTTATTTTCATAAAAATATCGTGTCAGAAGTGGGATTCGAACCCACGCCCTCATACGAGGACCAGAATACACAGATTCACATCGTGAACGAAGGAAGCTAAGCCCCTTGAGTCTGGCGCCTTAGACCGCTCGGCCATCCTGACGTGGTTTTGTGTAATTTGGACCTTTTAAAATTACATCTCATCCAGTTATTTTCCTAAAAAATATCGTGTCAGAAGTGGGATTCGAACCCACGCCCTCATACGAGGACCAGAATACACAGATTCACATCGTGAACGAAGGAAGCTAGGCCCTTGAGTCTGGCGCCTTAGACCGCTCGGCCATCCTGACGTGGTTTTCTGTAATTTGGACGTTTTAAAATTACATCTCATCCAGTTATTTTCATAAAAAATATCGTGTCAGAAGTGGGATTCGAACCCACGCCCTCATACGAGGACCAGAATACACAGATTCACATCGTGAACGATGAAGCAAAGCCCCTTGAGTCTAGCGCCTAAGACCGCTCGGCCATCCTGACGTGGTTTTGTGTAATTTGGACGTTTTAAAATTACATCTCATCCAGTTATTTTCATAAAAATATCGTGTCAAGTGGGATTCGAACCCGCGCCCTCAAAGGAGGACCAGAATACACTGATTCACATCGTGAACGATGAAGCAAAGCCCCTTGAGTCTAGCGCCTAAGACCGCTCGGCCATCCTGACGTGGTTTTCTGTAATTTGGACGTTTTAAAATTACATCTCATCCAGTTATTTTCATAAAAAATATCGTGTCAGAAGTGGGATTCGAACCCACGCCCTCATACGAGGACCAGAATACACAGATTCACATCGTGAACGAAGGAAGCTAAGCCCCTTGAGTCTAGCGCCTAAGACCGCTCGGCCATCCTGACGTGGTTTTCTGTAATTTGGACGTTTCAAAATTACATCTCATCCAGTTATTTTCATAAAAAATATCGTGTTCGAAGTGATATTCGATCCCGCGCCCTCACAGGAGGACTAGAATACACTGATTCACATCGCGAACGATGAAGCAAAGCCCCTTGAGTCTAGCGCCTAAGACCGCTCGGCCATCCTGACGTGGTTTTCTTTAATTTGGACGTTTCAAGATTACATCTCATCCAGTTATTTTCATAAAAAATATCGTGTCAGAAGTGGGATCCGAACCCACGCCCTCATACAGGACCAGAATACACAGATTCACATCGTGAACGATGAAGCAAAGCCCCTTGAGTCTAGCGCCTAAGACCGCTCGGCCATCCTGACGTGGTTTTGTGTAATTTGGACGTTTTAAAATTACATCTCATCCAGTTATTTTCATAAAATTATCGTGTCAGAAGTGGGATTCGAACCCACGCCCTCACGAGGACCAGAATACACAGATTCACATCGTGAACGATGGAAGCAAAGCCCCTTGAGTCTAGCGCCTTAGACCGCTCGGCCATCCTGACGTGGTTTTGTGTAATTTGGACGTTTTAAATTACATCTCATCCAGTTATTTTCATAAAAAATATCGTGTCAGAAGTGGGATTCGAACCCACGCCCTCATACGAGGACCAGAATACACTGATTCACATCGTGAACGATGAAGCAAAGCCCCTTGAGTCTAGCGCCTAAGACCGCTCGGCCATCCTGACGTGGTTTTGTGTAATTTGGACGTTTTAAAATTACATCTCATCCAGTTATTTTCATAAAAAATATCGTGTCAGAAGTGGGATTCGAACCCACGCCCTCATACGAGGACCAGAATACACAGATTCACATCGTGAACGAAGGAAGCTAAGCCCCTTGAGTCTAGCGCCTAAGACCGCTCGGCCATCCTGACGTGGTTTTCTGTAATTTGGACGTTTCAAAATTACATCTCATCCAGTTATTTTCATAAAAATATCGTGTCAGAAGTGGGATTCGAACCCACGCCCTCACAGGAGGACCAGAATACACTGATTCACATCGTGAACGATGAAGCAAAGCCCCTTGAGTCTAGCGCCTAAGACCGCTCGGCCATCCTGACGTGGTTTTCTGTAATTTGGACGTTTCAAAATTACATCTCATCCAGTTATTTTCATAAAAAATATCGTGTCAGAAGTGGGATTCGAACCCACGCCCTCATACAGGACCAGAATACACAGATTCACATCGTGAACGATGAAGCAAAGCCCCTTGAGTCTAGCGCCTAAGACCGCTCGGCCATCCTGACGTGGTTTTCTGTAATTTGGACGTTTAAAATTACATCTCATCCAGTTATTTTCATAAAATTATCGTGTCAGAAGTGGGATTCGAACCCACGCCCTCAGACGAGGACCAGAATACACAGATTCACATCGTGAACGAAGGAAGCTAAGCCCTTGAGTCTGGCGCCTTAGACCGCTCGGCCATCCTGACGTGGTTTTGTGTAATTTGGACGTTTTAAAATTACATCTCATCCAGTTATTTTCATAAAAAATATCGTGTCAGAAGTGGGATTCGAACCCACGCCCTCAGACGAGGACCAGAATACACAGATTCACATCGTGAACGAAGGAAGCTAAGCCCTTGAGTCTAGCGCCTAAGACCGCTCGGCCATCCTGACGTGGTTTTCTGTAATTTGGACGTTTCAAAATTACATCTCATCCAGTTATTTTCATAAAAAATATCGTGTTCGAAGTGATATTCGATCCCGCGCCCTCAAGGAGGACTAGAATACACTGATTCACATCGCGAACGATGAAGCAAAGCCCCTTGAGTCTAGCGCCTAAGACCGCTCGGCCATCCTGACGTGGTTTTCTGTAATTTGGACGTTTTAAAATTACATCTCATCCAGTTATTTTCATAAAAAATATCGTGTCAGAAGTGGGATTCGATCCCACGCCCTCATACAAGGACCAGAATACACAGATTCACATCGTGAACGAAGGAAGCTAAGCCCTTGAGTCTAGCGCCTAAGACCGCTCGGCCATCCTGACGTGGTTTTGTGTAATTTGGACGTTTTAAAATTACATCTCATCCAGTTATTTTCATAAAAATATCGTGTTCGAAGTGATATTCGATCCCGCGCCCTCACAGGAGGACTAGAATACACTGATTCACATCGCGAACGATGAAGCAAAGCCCCTTGAGTCTAGCGCCTAAGACCGCTCGGCCATCCTGACGTGGTTTTCTGTAATTTGGACGTTTCAAGATTACATCTCATCCAGTTATTTTCATAAAAAATATCGTGTTCGAAGTGATATTCGATCCCGCGCACTCAAAGGAGGACTAGAATACACTGATTCACATCGCGAACGATGAAGCAAAGCCCCTTGAGTCTAGCGCCTAAGACCGCTCGGCCATCCTGACGTGGTGTTATGCAATTTGGAAATTTTAAAATTACATCTCATCCAGTTATTTTCATAAAAAATATCGTGTCAGAAGTGGGATCCGATCCCACGCCCTCATACAAGGACCAGAATACACAGATTCACATCGTGAACGAAGGAAGCTAGGCCCTTGAGTCTGGCGCCTTAGACCGCTCGGCCATCCTCACGTGGTTTTGTGTAATTTTGACGTTTTAAAATTACATCTCATTCAGTTATTTTCATAAAATTATCGTGTCGGAAGTGGGATTCGAACCCACGCCCTCAGACGAGGACCAGAATACACTGATTCACATCGTGAACGACGAAGCAAAGCCCCTTGAGTCTAGCGCCTAAGACCGCTCGGCCATCCTGACGTGGTTTTCTGTAATTTGGACGTTTTAAAATTACATCTCATCCAGTTATTTTCATAAAATTATCGTGTTGGAAGTGGGATTCGAACCCACGCCCTCAGACGAGGACCAGAATACACAGATTCAAATCGTGAACGAAGGAAGCTAAGCCCCTTGAGTCTAGCGCCTAAGACCGCTCGGCCATCCTGACGTGGTTTTCTGTAATTTGGACGTTTCAAAATTACATCTCATTCAGTTATTTTCATACAAAATATCGTGTTCGAAGTGATATTCGATCCCGCGCCCTCACAGGAGGACTAGAATACACTGATTCACATCGCGAACGATGAAGCTAAGCCCCTTGAGTCTAGCGCCTAAGACCGCTCGGCCATCCTGACGTGGTTTTCTTTAATTTGGACGTTTCAAGATTACATCTCATCCAGTTATTTTCATAAAAAATATCGTGACAGAAGTGGGATCCGATCCCACGCCCTCATACAAGGACCAGAATACACAGATTCACATCGTGAACGAAGGAAGCTAGGCCCTTGAGTCTGGCGCCTTAGACCGCTCGGCCATCCTGACGTGGTTTTGTGTAATTTTGACGTTTTAAAATTACATCTCATTCAGTTATTTTCATAAAATTATCGTGTCGGAAGTGGGATTCGAACCCACGCCCTCAGACGAGGACCAGAATACACTGATTCACATCGTGAACGACGAAGCAAAGCCCCTTGAGTCTAGCGCCTAAGACCGCTCGGCCATCCTGACGTGGTTTTCTGTAATTTGGACGTTTTAAAATTACATCTCATCCAGTTATTTTCATAAAATTATCGTGTTGGAAGTGGGATTCGAACCCACGCCCTCAGACGAGGACCAGAATACACAGATTCAAATCGTGAACGAAGGAAGCTAAGCCCCTTGAGTCTAGCGCCTAAGACCGCTCGGCCATCCTGACGTGGTTTTCTGTAATTTGGACGTTTCAAAATTACATCTCATCCAGTTATTTTCATACAAAATATCGTGTTCGAAGTGATATTCGATCCCGCGCCCTCACAGGAGGACTAGAATACACTGATTCACATCGCGAACGATGAAGCTAAGCCCCTTGAGTCTAGCGCCTAAGACCGCTCGGCCATCCTGACGTGGTTTTCTTTAATTTGGACGTTTCAAGATTACATCTCATCCAGTTATTTTCATAAAAAATATCGTGACAGAAGTGGGATCCGAACCCACGCCCTCATACATGGACCAGAATACACAGATTCACATCGTGAACGAATGCAACTTAGAACCCTTGCGTCTCTCGCCTTAGACCGCTCGGCCATCCTGACGTGGTATTGTGTAAATTGGACCTTTTAAAATTACATCTCATCCAGTTATTTTCCTAAAAAATATCGTGTCAGAAGTGGGATTCGAACCCACGCCCTCATACGAGGACCAGAATACACAGATTCACATCGTGAACGAAGGAAGCTAGACCCTTGAGTCTGGCGCCTTAGACCGCTCGGCCATCCTGACATGGTTTTGTGTAATTTGGACGTTTTAAAATTACATCTCATCCAGTTATGTTCATAAAATTATCTTGTCAGAAGTGGGATTCGAACCCACGCCCTCAGACGAGGACCAGAATACACTGATTCACATCGTGAACGATGAAGCAAAGCCCCTTGAGTCTAGCGCCTAAGACCGCTCGGCCATCCTGACGTTTTTTTGTGTAATTTGGACGTTTTAAAATTACATCTCATCCAGTTATTTTCATAACAAATATCGTGCTCGAAGTGATATTCGATCCCGCGCCCTCAAAGGAGGACTAGAATACACTGATTCACATCGTGAACGATGAAGCAAAGCCCCTTGAGTCTAGCGCCTAAGACCGCTCGGCCATCCTGACGTGGTTTTATGTAATTTGGACGTTTTAAATTACATCTCATCCAGTTATTTTCATAAAAAATATCGTGTCAGAAGTGGGATCCGAACCCACGCCCTCATACAAGGACCAGAATATACAGATTCACATCGTGAACGATGGAAGCTAAGCCCCTTGAGTCTGGCGCCTTAGACCGCTCGGCCATCCTGACGTGGTTTTGTGTAATTTGGACGTTTTAAAATTACATCTCATCCAGTTATTTTCATAACAAATATCGTGTTCAAAGTGATATTCGATCCCGCGCCCTCAAAGGCGAAGAAGCTAATCTTTCTCCGCTAGAGTTGAAAATATTTAATTTCGGTTTTTATCTATCGAAAAAAGATTAAAAACTGAATTAGAGTCTCGATAAATGGCAAAACAAGTTATTCGAAATGACAAAAATTCAAATGAAAGTCGACCTTTTCTCCTGAAATGCAAGTGAAAGCGATGTTAAATGAATAAAAATGTTATACATATTGATGTTAAGGATCTAAAAGTAGTTTTAAGTTTAATTAATTTACTTAATTCCAATTAAACGTTTCGTCGAAAGACTAAAATGTCGTTGAAAGTGCTGGTAATAGACCGAGTAGTTAGTCACTTAAATAATCTAGTGTATAAATCACAGAAATCAATTACTTGATTCTTAGAATTTTTTGGAAATTCATCAGTAATCACAATCATTTTTGTGGGTAATCAGAAATTTCCGATAATCACTAGGAATCAAATCTTGAGAAAATCAGAAATAATTACATGCTTACGAGTAATATTTTGTAATCACCTCAGTTACCACACATATCTATCGAGGAATTCGAAAATCCAAAATAAAAATCTTTATCAGTTGAAATTGAAATAATCAGTGCATTCATTGTAATTCTCAAAGAATCCAGTGGTAATCACGGCATTCATAAAAAAGAATGGAATTCATTGGAATTCGAACAGAATAACGGCAATAAAGTGAAATCAGTGTAAAGATTATGAAATCACCCAAAATAATCGTAATCACGGAAATGAAGGAATTCATTCAGTAATTAACGGAATTCACCGTACCTAATAAATCGCGTGCTTGAGCGTACGGTGGCGTGGCGCCTCTTAGGTTTTAAGTCTCGGGGGTTCTGTTATTTTTCTACATAATTAGTGACTTTTCCAGCTTTGGCGGGATTGTAATTTTACAACATTTTTATCCACTTTATTCTGTACTTTTGATTACATTTAGACGAATATTTTCATATTACGTCAGGTTCATATACGTTTAAGTAAATTGGCAACTCTTTCGATCACTTTATAGTCATTGAGTTCTCTCCCATTTGTGCTCCTTTGATTTATTAACAATATCAATAGCTTTTAACTTTCGCGTTCTAGTGCCAAAAAGAAAGCCCCGCTAAGCCAGCCGTCGTCTGCAACGGCTTCTGGTGAAACCGTTGCAACGCTTTAAAGTTTAGCCAGAACACGTCTCTTGGTACTCGGCCTTTAAACACCTTTTACCTAGAGAAGCAGCTAGGTGAAGAACGATAGGCCTAGGCCTAAGTTCCAAAAAATATTTGGTGAAAGACTTATAAATGTTTAAAAAAAGTTATAATTATTTAAATCAATTCAAACAATTTATAAATTATTTTTGAAAACATTATAAATTGTTTGAAAAAAATTTATAAATTGTTTGAGGAAAATTTATGAATTGTTTGAAAAAATTTATAAATTGTTTAGAATAATAATTATGGCACGTTCGGCGCCTCATATACTTCAGGCGCATTGCAAATTCAAAAAGAACAGGCAGGATGTGTAGAAAATGTCCATCGCAAACTTTTTCTGTGGCTCGTGCTATACTCGCTCGTGTTTTTTGCCCCTATGAGGTGCTAATCACTCTCTGATTCTTTGTACGGTTCACGATCATTTCATCACTACAAAGGGCAGCGGTTTTAAAAATTAGTAGTGTACAGCCTTATATACCAAATACGCTGAATGACAGCCCCTTGGAAAAACTTCTCACTGACATATGCAAGTTCGGGAACGAATTGTGGGTAAAGAAGCTAGCTTCTCTTTATTGGGGAGCCCTCGCACTTCACGTTTTCGAAGAAGTGAGTGGGGAGAGAAGGCTAATAAATAGGGAGCTTTCAAAGCGCCGCGACCTATTGTCCCGGAACCATCAGTAGAATCAGTATCTATACTCCCTCAAAGTTTCAAGAAAAGTTATAGTTTTTTAACTATAATAAACGAGAAGCTAAATTATGGTGGGACACCCTAATGTCTGAGTGAACATGTTTAGAGATTGAAAAAGAGCAATTTAAACCTCTTTAGAAATAAATTAAAAAAATAAAAAAATAAAGGTAAACAACTAATTGATATTCTAAACGGTAATGCTAGAAATAGTGTTATAGATGGTAGACCGTAAATTGAATCTGAGCAAAATTCAGTAATGTAATTAATATAATTCAATATGCATTATTCGAGCCGCATGTTGGCTACTCATTGTCCTTATTCCACGCCATTTTTTGATTTTTGGAGGCGTCTGCTCTTTAGTTTCAGTTTTTCTTGGGCTTTGATGATGTACGACGAATCTTTACACAATTTACCTTTCGAAATGTGTGGATCTAGAATTTTTTCGTAATAGTGTTTTACTAAATAATAGTATTTTGCGATATCTTGTACATTTGTCGCTCTTTGACAAACAAAAGAGTCATCGCGGATTATGATACGATGGAGTGTCATGTACCCAATAGAACTGGTAACTCAACTTATACTATTCATATACATAGTTTTTAGACTAGGACGATTGATACTATTTACACCAGGAGGCCAGTCTACTTGGTACTGCACTTTGTCCGCCATGTACCACCATGTAAATAGTATCAATGCTCCTAGTCTGAAAACTATGCATAGCAAAAGCATGTATGAAGGCTAAACATACAGAGACGGCAATAGCTTTTACGACCAGTGAATGAATATTTCTTTTGCCTCGGGGCGCGGACCCATGAGGCTTGGGTGGTAAGGGGTTTCAATATTGGAACGACTCCTACTTTGTAGTGGGGCTGTGCGAGCCTTGAATTTTTGGTTTCGAGTCGAGTCTCGTGTATTGAAATTTTCCCTTATCGAGTATCGAGCCGAGTCTCGAGTACTCGAATCGAGTATCGAGTAGTTGGAAAATTTGTTTCGAGTATTTATCGAGTAATTGGGAATTAATTTTCTAGTGTTTTCACACTTTCTGTTAATTTATCGCTCTCATAATAGACATTTGGTGTAATTTTGATCATCGACAACTACTTCCATCAATTCCCAGACAGTATTAGTCTTCTTCCCTTTAAATTTAACTAACTTAATCCCTCATTAATATCTTCTTCGGAATCTCATTCCTCACCGAAGTCACTTGTAGCCAATGTTATACTTCGCGCAAAGTTCCAAACGAACCTAAACTTAAAATAAATAAATAAATAAGTAAATTACTTAATAAAATAATAATAGTAAACGCGCCTTTAACTGTATTTCATTACTTTTACTTCCACTATTTTACCAGCTAGGAGCTACTACCCTACTACATTGCACTGGCCTTATGATCTAAACTACCCAATGAGCACTAATGTGCGTCTGTTAACCAATAAGCGTTACTTTCTTGTAGATTTTTATAGCTACTACATCCTGTTTTCAGAGTTGAAGGCTTTCCAAAAGCAGGTTCGAGTATTTATCGAGCCTTCGTTTGATACTCGAAACTTTTTCGAGTCTCAGAAAATCTCTTATCGAGTCTTATCGAGTACTCGCACAACACTACTTTGTAGCTTTGGTCCCATTGAACCGAATTCCCATTCGACAGCACGGTCTTTCCGTGGTGTCCCATTAGACCGAACGTAGCCAAAAGGTGCGTTTTTACCTCTCCGTGTGACGTAGTCCAGGAGAGGTTCTGTAACGGCCGTGTCTGTGTGTGTGTCTGTCTGTGTGTCGGGGTGTGTGTGTGTGTGTCTGTCTGTTGTTACACCCACGTGACCGCGTTCGCAGTTTGCAAATCGGAGCAAACTTGTTCCGGAAATTTCGAAAATTGTATTACACTTACAGGCTATTACTCCATTGCCTGTCTAACATCACCAGCCTCTGGTCTTTGTCCATCCCACATGGACACCAGTCTGTACACACTGGCTTCTAATCACAATCATCTGCTGCTCTTTGTCCATCCCACATGGACACCAGTCTGTACACACTGGCTTCTAATCCCCACCCTCTTGTTGTCTTTCTCCATCCCACATGGACACCAGTCTGTACACACTGGCTTCTAATCACCACCGTCATCTGCTCTTTGTCCATCCCACATGGACACCAGTCTGTACACCTGGCTTCTAACACCACCATCTTCTGGTCTTTGTTTTTGTCCATCCCACATGGACACCAGTCTGCACACCTGGCTTCTACTCCGTCATCATCGTTAAGGTTAAGGCATACGCGGCGATCGGCCAGGGTTACGAGAAACGTCCGGCCTCCCTAAGGTGGGGCTTCCACCAAAGGTTCACGCAATTGCGCTGTTCTTATCCATGGCTGCGATTCGAAACCCTTATATACTACCTATTTTAGTAAGGCGAAGCAACCGGCGTATGCTTCATTTCAAACGCCAATATTAGTCAAGTCTCTCAAGAATGTTTAATTGTTCTTTTTTAAAACGATGTAACGTTCAATAAGGCGAATAACTAACGAAGAAAATATTAAATATTAATTATATTTATTTTAATATTTAAGATAATCTTGTTTCTCAATTCAAAATTAATACGGAAAGAGTTAAAAGCAGTCTATGTTTTTGTCTGTATGTGTCCGTCCGTTGTTACAGTAGTGCTCTGTGTTTTGTTTTGATGTGTAAAGAAATCCAACACAACCATAATATTCCCTTTATCCTTAATATAAAGTGAATAAGTGAAAATATTTTTCGTAATTATGATGCATTTAGTACTTTTGTAGCTTTAAAGCTCTATTTCATTTTGATATTCCAAAGATGTTTTTTAATATTATTATTTAAAATGGATGTTTATATATTACTTAAGCTATACTACATCTGTTTATAGCATAATCCTTTCTAAAATCATAGTGAATACAAGCACAACGCTGCTATGTTGGTCAAATGAACTCTTATTTGTCAATAGGCCTAGTGAACCAAAAAGTAAACGTTTGGGTTTGGTTTTCGTTTCTGTATGCAGAGACATTAACGGTTCAGAGTGAGCCGAAAGTTAAATACACTTTTAAATAATTAGGCTTAGATTTTATAATCATGGTGGAAATCTGGGCCGCGTTCAGCAGAGCCCACTCCCAGCGTTGCTGAACACGGCCCAGGGATTTTGTTTTTGAATTTTGACGTCACGGTGCTTAGCGCTGAGCTAGCGCGGTCTTCAAAGAAAATAGTCGGCTTTTTGGATAACGTGACGTAATACGCGTAGTTCTCAGCTTGGCGAAAAAACCATGGAGGAATTAATACAAATAGCTCTATGGGACTATAGCTATTTAATTGGCGTGAAACCAGTTGATCACGCGAGAATTTTAAGAGATATGTTAGTTTCTAATTTTAATTATAAAAGTTGTTATCTATCTCTATAAATATGTTATCCTACAATTTTTGTTAAGCCTTGGTACATTGCACGCTTTATTGCGCTAGCGTCATTTATAAAACGCCGATGACCCGTTTTTCCCCCATCGGATGATTTTAATATGTACAAGTATATCATTATTGGATGTAAAATGTCGTCTGATTTACAGTAAATTTGCTATGCTTTGTATACTGCTTTAATATTTCATAAATTTTAACTTAAGAAACATTTCCATATCTGGGTAAATAAGTTTGTAAGTAGTCGTCTTGACTCGGAGAGGTAATATTTTGGTTTTCCCAACTTGTTATTTATTATTATAATTTTTTTTACACTCTTAAAAATGGTGAAAAAATCGCGAAACCCGTCGCGAAGATTCCCGAAAAGTGTCGTCTTTGTGATAAAATAATTGCAGCAAAACAAAACTCGATACCGTGCAAAACTTCTCAATTTAAAACGCATATTAAGTGCCTAAAATTGACGGTAGAAGAAGCGAAAAATATCTGCCGCCGTATTCTGCAGGCTTAGCCTTCCGCGCCCACTTGGATTCTCCTCGCTCATTGGTCCGGAGCGAAATTGGATTCTCTCTTCTGAGTGGCGGAAACACTTTCTTCACTATTTTGGATTCTGTGCCGTGATTGGATGTTCCTACAATCTAGGAAAGATTGCGGTTCAGTTCAGTTTTGTTTTAGTTGACACTGAACCGTGGGTGTGAACAGTGTAAATTATCGTTAAAGCTCGGTGCAATTTAGGTATATAGCGCCATCTAACTTACTAACCGCACAAGCCTGTTCTATTTCGTCTGCTACATTTATTTGAAATAAGAAGTTAGTACACGTGTCTTTTGAAAGTAAGTAAAGGGTTATTTGTGTTCGTCAAATGTGTTTGCCTTAAGGTGGGTAAGACTCTATGAAACAATTAATAACTATGTATATGTTTAATTTCCTGAACCTTTAACTGAATTAAATGAATGATAATACATTTAAGTGACAATAATGTATAGAATAAAAATAAATAATGAAAAAAAATTGAAAACTAAATTCATTGTGACAAGAATGTCTCAAATCATTGAGCTTGATATATGAAAAGAGATACAGTGGCTAAACGTGCGCCGCTTTTTAGGGTAGATATGACGTAAAATAATAATACTGTAGAAAAAGGTGACAATAAACAAGCTAATTGGCAAACACTAACATTTTGAGGTAAAAACACACAACATTTAGTATTATTTTGGAAAAGGGGAGGGGGAATTTATTCAGTTGATAAACCTTCATAATAACAAAAACGGGCTCACATTTAGCCGCTCGTAACGAAATGAACACCTACTAAGCCTAAAACAGAAATATCAGCGATTTGGTGATGTTTAATTAAATACGCACTTCTAATGATCTTAAAGTTTTCTATTCACCCCATGTATGTTCTTAACCCATTTTACTGAGCTCTACAAGTAAGCGACTCGTTTACCATAATGCGAATATCTTCAGCAATTATTTGTGGCAGGCCTGTGAACGTATTGCAGTCTTAACCTTAACAGGTAAAAGTAGTAGTACAATTCATTTGAAATATAACCATATATTATAGTGGACTATCTGCTTTCAATATGTGTTTTTAATCGCTAATGAATTGTTTGGGTTTGCTGATTTGCTCTATGTTTGCAATACGTTTTATTGTTATCTTGCAACAATGTTTCGCCCCTTAGGTCGCTTCTCTTCCTGTAATCTGTTAACTATACTATTGTTTGCAGGAACATGTGTTAGTCCTCTAAAACAAAGCGGTAGTAATATATACTTTTACTACATTTCCACTGAGATTTTCTGCTAGAAATGTATACTTGAGTATGTTGTATTCTAACCCTTTATTCATGATTTACACTGAAATTTCAAGAAAAGTCAAGTTCTTCGAAGAAGGTGCCATTTTCCCAAGATGAAATTGAAACTTTGGTGACCCAGCTCGAGGCCGTTCCTTCACTCGTCTTGAATGAGTATGGCTGTACCCCTGAGCAACGCAGATAGATGTGGGGTCGCATCGCTGAACGCGTCAATGCTGTCAAACAACAGCAGCACACGGACGCGGAGATCAAGAAGAAGTGGGCCAACCTGAAAGGAGTTGTACATAAGAAGGCGGCAACCATTGCTCAGGAGAGACGTAAAACTGGTGGTGGTGCCAATGCATCAGAACCGCTTACACCAATTGAGGCGAGGATTGCCGCATTGATTCCTAAAGTTTCAATGCAAGGGATCTCTCGAGCCTGTGATTTTGGTCGTAACTGGATTGTACAGTCTGATGCAGGTCCATCGTCAGCTCCTCAATATGACCCGTACGTGCTTTTTCTCAGAACATTGTTTATATTATCTAGAGCGAAACAGTTAAAACATTGTTTTCACAGGTCTTCTTGCATTGCACCATCAACTCCGGACCCATTGGCTGAAAGGTTTGTGGAACTAAACTTACGTTTTGCTTGTATTGTTGTTAACCATATTTAAATGGCGGGATTCCTATTCAATTAGGAATGAGGAATTGGATGTGGAGATAAATGCCATTTTGCAGCCATTTTATTTATAGACGACCCCACAACTTTATCATCCTTTTCATCCGTCTTTGGTACGATGAAATATTATCTTTCTATTCCGTTAATGAATGGTTATTAATAGTATGCATGTATGTTCCTAGATGCTAGCGTTAGTGATCCCGAGGCTAGCTGCTCCGGTAGAGGCCCTCCAAATTCCTCTACTGCTCCTGTAGTTCCTGCACCAGAGGCAGAAGCAAGCTGCTCCAACAGTGAAGCACCAGGAACTTGTAAGTTTGATTTTAGCCTGTTCTGTTCATTGGTGTTATTATCCCCAAACACAATGAAAGCAGTTACAGACATTGGAAATATTCCTTCTCTTTTGTGACACATATCCAATACCAATGGCTTCTTTTGTTGAAACACTGGTTGTAATGGGCGCGACAAAGACAAACCCCAGTTAATTAGTATTGCTTACATGTCACAAGACAGATCGCTATTACCCTATGACTTCATGATTGGTTTGTTTATAAACTGACTGTACGTGTCTTATAGCTCAATCGCGAGCCAGAAAAAGGCCTCTGACGCACAAGGAGGAGATGGCAGCTGCAGCCAAAGGGTGCGCCGAGGCGGCCAAAGGTCAGAGGTTGGCAGCGGAACATTTGACCGAAGAGGCCAAACGTCAGAGGGTTGCGATGGAAGCGTCGAATGAGATCCAGCGCCAAATTCTTCATGTACTTGAAGGTATAAATGAAAATTTAGCCTTTAGGCGTGAAACAGATAGGATGATTGCTGAGGCTAGGCTCATAGAAGCCGAAAATATAAGAACATTGCTAAGCCGACATCCAAATCCATCCAACCCTAATAACGAGTCGTAGTTATTTCCCAAGTTTAATTTTTAATAATTTGCATGTTAATGACACATGCGTACCTTATTATTTTCCTGTATATAGTTTTCCCACTGCCTTTCTTTGCTTCATTTAAATTATTTATTGCCTTTATTTAATTTCTTTTTTAACTGCATGGTAAGTTCCCGTGCACTTTGGCCTTTAAATTGCTTAATGTGTTTATTTGCTTTATTTCTTGCATTCTAAATTCCCCGTGCACTTTGGCCTATAAATTGTTTAATGTATTTATTAGCTTTATTTATTGCATTCTAAATTCCCCGTGCACTTTGGCCTTTAAATTGTTTATTGAATGAATTTGCTTTATTTATTGCATTATAAATTAGGCATGTGAATTAAGTTTCTTGCCTTACTGTAAATAGCTTCAGTTTTCTTGGTACGATATATCCAGCTAAGATGCTAGTGATTGGCTTCTTCAGAATATACATTATTGAATATTATTGGTTGCATAATTATTGTCCTGGCTTTTCACAGCGTTTGCCCTTTTTGCGACTAATTCATTATTTAATTATACCGTCATTTATTACTTGCTCTATTTGGTATGAATTTATTAAGTATTCTTATTTTATTTTAAGTCGTGCATAACATGCGTGGCATTTAACGTTTATTAATATTTAATTTATTTACTGAGCTTCTGTCCTTTGCGCTATTTAAGGTCATTGTTCACACTTAATGTGCACGGTAATATACTGTTTATTTGCTTTAAATTTTTGGGTTGTTGGCAAAGCTTGCTTTATATTTGTTGGCGTGCGTCCTATATTGTCATTGCATTTAATGCTGATTGTTATTTACTTTATCGCATACACTATCTGCAGTACCTTTACCAGTAAGAACCCGGCGACAGATAATATATTGCATGCACTCTGTACACGCTCACCACCGTTTACACATCACTAACTGTTAATTTATTGATGGCTCTTATTCTCCAATACATGGAGCAAGTTATTAATAATGTCTTATCTAAGCGTGTACTTTAAAGATGAGCTGCCTCCACTGCAGTCTAATCGGTACAAACTCGTCAATCCTTTCCTAAGTATCTTTGTCGACCCGTATAGTTCTGTGAGACTACATCGGTTAAATGTACCCATTGTGGAATGAAGGTGTAACACGTTGCGGGTGAACTGCAACGCAACGGGCACTTAAAGACAGCAAGGGGAGTTTCACGTACGTGCGATATTACTTCTTATGTAGGTCGAAATTGAGAATAAAACAGATTTGTGCATGTTACAGGACCAGACAGACAAGACTGTAAACCATGGAAACTGTGCCTGCGCAGATTCTTTTTTCATGGAGATCGACTCAAAGCTTGTCATGGGTTGAAGGATGCAATGGTTAATCTAGTAGTTGGTTCCCATCGTCAGTGGTCTTCGAATGACGTAGTTGTATAGCTGTGGTGTCTGGTTGACCTTTCAGCCGCGGTACCCAATAGGCATGAGTGAAATGTAGTGTCGAATTAGATAAGACGCATTCTAGATGAGCGCAAGTTGTGGGCTGTGCTAAGGTCCTAACTCGACCGACTGTTATACGTGCTGATTGTTGAACACGAAAGTCTAATGACCTTGTTTTTCTATGGCTCAGCCTCTTTTCAGCAGTCTTGTCATAAGCGGAGCTTTTATGCCATGATACAAGACAAAGAGTGCTAGTTGTGTGCTGTGATAAGGTCCTAGCTCGAACGACTGTTATACGTGCTGATTGTTGAAGACTAAGGTCTAATGACCTTGTTTTTCTATGGCTCAGCCTCTTTTCAGCACAGACTTGTCTGGTTTGTCAATCCTACACAAAATCAGAAAGTTACACTTTTTTACATCCCAATATTATGTACATGTGTCACATGTGCATGGTAATCGGTTACAATATGTCGTTATTTCGATGATCATCAAGAGAACCCCAATATATCATTACTTTGTATGTTTCACATTTATCAGTATCTTTATAATCTAGGCTATAGGTTCTACGCTGTTATTTATTGACCTTTGGGACACGTCTGAGCTGGGAAATTCACCACGGGAGTCAAAGCGGTTTCGTTAAATGTAACGTGCTTTTGGATAGGATTAGGTACTCGACTCGAGACTCGATCGGGTACTCGCCTTCATTCGAGTACTCGCACAGGCCTAGTTGTACCGTTGCTCATTCGGCGTTCTAGCTTGAAGAAGGGGAGTCATTAAAAATGGCTGAAGAGGATAGCCACTGTCTCCAAGAAGATATCCTTCAGGCATTTCATGATTCTTAAATCTCTCCAGCACGCCACAGAATCGCCAAATGAAAGCATCATGAGTGCTACCACCCCATTGAGCCACAACATCCGTGATACGGGTTTCGTTGTCACATATCTATAGCATGATAAAGGACTGTTAGTTGTCAGTTTGTCTATTGTTAGATAGAATATCATTTACCAATTGCAAATTAATGGAATAATTTCCATGCCTATCAAGATAGACATTAGGTTCCTCAGCTGGTTTTTTAATTAGGATGTGGGTGCAGTCAATTGCTCCAAGATAATCTGGAAAAACGCACCTGGCTCTGAATGACGCCTGCAACAGTCGTATTAAATTTTAGAATTCTATTACACAATCTATCGTCTCAAAATAAATACCAACCTTGATAGCTTCCACTTCGGCATTTCCAGTGGGAAAGCGTATATAATGCCTCATCGTGGCATTGATTGCATCAGTCACTCGACCAATAGATCTACTCACTGATGGTTGGCTCATTCCATGTTCGTAATTGCTTGCAAGGCTGTGTTGGAAAGAGCCAGAGCCATAAAAAGCAAGGTAACTAAGACTTCGTCTTGAACATTAAGCATGTATAAGCCTTGGGGGCGCTCTTTCAGTAGTTCCGGCGTTAAAATTTTGACAAGTGCCTCTACTTTAACTTTTGTCATTCGATACTGGCGCAAAAATTCAGCATCTGGCAAAACAAATCCATCTCCTCTAATCCTTCGATAAATTACACGTTCCTCTTCTTCTAAAGCAGCATCAGCCATCAATACACCACCGATCGCGGCCATTGTAGGAAAGAGAATAAATGCTGTCGTCTGCTTTCGGTGCGTTCAGCAATGAAATGTAACCGAAATCCCAAACTGGTTAACCGGGTTTTAAGGTTGAACGACATCTCTTTCCATGTACAATTGTTTAAAATTCCCACCCAGCATCTGCCTGTTTTTTCGGTCTATCACGTCACAGAATCCAAAATAGTAATGAAAGCGTTTCCGCCACTCAGAAGAGAGAATCCAATTTCGCTCCGGACCAATGAGCGAGGAGAATCCAAGTGGGCGCGGAAGGCTATGCCTGCAGAATACGGCGGCTGCTCTCAATTGAAAAAACAAGCATCTGAAATATTGAAAAAATATGTTTGTCTAGTCATACTTTTTAATTCTTTTAAATGCTTTTTTATCAACCACAATCATTAGTCCTTACACTTGCTTTTACACTAAAGTTATGGAAGTGATTGAAGGGTTGAGGAAAAACTCTCAAATTTACATTCACAATAATTTTCAATATCGCAAAAACAATCAAAAAAACGGTAAAGTTTATCTCGTGTGCTCAAATAGTCCGCAGTGTGGGGCAAGGGCCATACAAGGTGATGGTAACTTCCAAGTTACAAAAGGTCATAATCATTTAGAAGACGACGGCGCGATTCAAATCAAGAGATTCAAATCTGATCTTAAAAACGA
The DNA here is from genome assembly GCA_019434445.1 of Phalangium opilio. NCBI lineage: Eukaryota > Metazoa > Arthropoda > Arachnida > Opiliones > Phalangiidae > Phalangium > Phalangium opilio. Next base: position 21,608 of record JAEQBA010004870.1, read on the forward strand.
AGCGACGCAATCTCCAACCGCCGTGAGGTCACTTTTTGACAGCGTTAGTGAGAGGTTAGTAATAGTTTTATTTATTAAACACATTACGCTTTAAGATGTTTGTGATCAACTTTGAAAATAAGTAAAGAATAATTATACATATATATAATTTTGTATAATTATAGATATCCAAATGTAGATACTGTCGGTTTTGCATCAGTTGAAAGCGAAATGCACAAAAGAAGACGGAAATTAGTGCCTAATGGTATAAGAACACCCAATCAGTTGGCCGGGGCGGTGGAAAACTCTCCATTTTATTCCATGTCAAAGAGTGGAGAACTGTTTTACGATTCGTTTTTAAACCCCGGTGGTGATGCGGGAGGAACGCTTTTGTTTCTATCTCCGGTATTTACGAACGATATACTGAGAAGAATTACTGTAATACACGCTGATGGAACTTTTAAAGTCGTCCCGAGAATGTTCGACAAGTTGTTCACTATCCATGTTGTTGCGTTTGATTCCGTACGTCATTTAATCATTTACATCCTTACAGAGAACCGTTCTTTTGTAAATACATAGGCCGAGCTTTATAATGTGTTCTAAATGTATAAAAAATTTAAACTATTTCAGACCTTTCCTATGGCGTATGCTTTGATGACTAGACGATTACAGCGTATGAAACCATCTTAAGGAGGTTAAGGCAGAAATTTCCCAATTTTTTACCAACACTCGTTTTATCCGACTTTGAGCGAGCCACGATGACGGCATTCAGAAACGTATTCCCACCGGCTATGGAAATTTCTGGTTGTTTTTTTCATTTTACCCAGGTATATCAATGTCACAATATATATATATATATCAAATGTGTACAAGCGGATTTTCAAAGGCGCCGTTTGGCGTAAGGAGTATCTTTTTTAGGCGATATTTATTTTTTTGGCACCCGCACGCTTTTTACCCTCAACCTGCAGCGCCTTAGAAAAAACCCAGCTCTAAAAGAAGCTTGTGATCCCTTGGTGATAAAATTTTGCACATTGATTTTTAAGAGTGTGATATTGTTATTTAGGCTATTTGGAAAAACGTTGTTAGTCTGGGGTTGCGAGACTTGTACAAAACCAATGACGTTGCGAAAAAAATTGTACGAATGATGATGGCGGTGGCTTTGCTGCCATCAAACCGAATTTGGCAAGCCGAACGCACTCTAAGGTACGAGATATACCAGGCAGAACAAGAAGACAGCGAAATATCTCGTTTGAACCCGTTAATGGCATACTTCACGACGACATGGCTTATTGGTTATGGACCCAACGTCATATCTGTTCATGGTCAACATCCAGGAACGAATAATAACGTTGAGAGTTTTGATAACAAATTAAACAGGAGAGTAGGCGCTATTCACCCTAATGTTTTCTTCTTTTTGGGTGAGTCAAAATTCTGCTACTCCATTCCATCAAATAATTTTAAGACTATTTCTAAACTGCAAAGGGGTGGTAGGTCAGAAAATAGGTTCAGCTGGAAAATAAAAAAAATTTGTTCTTAAATCTGATATCTTAATTGTCACCTCTTGGACAGCTTCTATGGAAATTTTACATGGTATCACCCATTTTCCTTGCCCATTAAGGAAGCTGTTAAATTGGGATTTAGAAATCAACCTAATTCCATGGCTCAAACGAACTTTCGTGTACTTTTTTATTGGTCACTTTAGATCGACTGAAAGATGTTGAAAGTATTTTCAAAAAGGAGTACGCAAGATTGGACAACGGAGCCCAGATTGCGTGGCCACGGGAAAAAAACATTTGTCCAATGACAAAAGAATTGTTAGCTGAAACGAAAAATTGGAGCAAAATCGGTACACCGTCAGGGAATATCTACGTGTGGCAAGTCACGTAGTTGCAGAGTTGGACCGTCCCACTGTGCCGATTCCAGGTGTTATACATGCGCAGCCAGCGACGGCAGCAGTTGGTCCAGCCCTGGCAACACATCGGTCTAGTCCATCCAGCTGCAGCCAACCCTATTCGTCCAGTTCTTGCCCCACCCCCCCGGTCCAGCGCCGGTACTTGATGTCGACTCAGCCCCGGCCATCGTTCCAGTTCTAGACCTGGCACCCGGAGTTGACCCAGATCCGGCCCCAGCCGTCGGTCGAATCCAGGTCCCAGAAATAGGCAATTTGTGCACGGTATGCATGGTAAATAGAAGAAATAATGTGTTTGTTCCATGTGGCCATACTTGCGCCTGCGAAAGATGTATAGACAGGATCATGAATAATGATGTGCAAAATAGGAAGTGCCCATATTGCAGGACCCTCGCCTCAGCAGCTTACAGGACTTTCAACCCATAACTGCAGTTGTTTTTATACTTTACCATTGTTTTTAATTTGGTATTATGCTTTTTCAATTAAAATTTTATACAGAGTCTACGATAGTTATACGTTATTCCAGTTGTGACACTTGGCGTTATACTTACGTCCATTATATATTAGTCCGGTATACGCTATTCCAGTTGTCAAACTTGGCTTTATACGTACGTCCATTATACATTAATCCGGTTATACCGTATTCCGGTATAGAATTTCGCGGTTATAGGCTAGTCCAGTTATACTTTATTCCAGTATTGGACAGTTATACCTTATTCCAGTTTTCAAATACGACGTTATACACTATTCCAGTTTTATTTTATTCCAGTTCGTTGTTATACCTTATTCCCGTTATACTTTATTCCGCCCCCCCCCCCGATTATTTGGGGCAACTTAAAAATGAGTTACAACCTTATGGGCAAGACGCTTATATTTGTGAATGGGGGAGTGCTGGACCCAAGAACTATTCTATGGACATTCTCGACCCTAAAACAGGCAAAAACACTAACATTATTAAAGTTAAAGGATTTTATTTAAACGCCTTTACTGAAAATTATGTAAATTTTGAAACAATGAAGAATCTACTGGGGGTAAACAATGAAGGTGAACCCTTAATGAACTCGGTTCAAGTTCCTATTCGCCCACAAATCAGACGTCTTCCCGATCACACTCTGATCACTATCCCTCAGACTAAAACATATCAGGTCGTAGTGGATAAAGTTAGAATTCTACCTGAATATAAAACTACCCCCTACGGTTATATTAACTAGAATCATTGATTTTTTTCCACATGAGCTACTTGTAAATATTTCGATAGCTGAATGAGTCTTTTAATTAGTATCACGAGTATTATTTTTAGTATTATTAACTTATTTTAACTATAATCGTGTATGACTAATGAAAAATTATATTTTTAGTCATCCGATAGGGAAGCTGCATTTTAATAACAACCTAGATAATCGTACCAAAACGAATCGTAACCATTATATTTCTTTATGAGTACTAAAGATACATGTTTATGCAATATGCTTAATCGTCTTGTAATTAGTAATATACGCCTAGAAGTAAGCTTTTTTTCAATTTGTATGTACTTTGCATTTTAGTCAATTAGTGTTGTATCCATTGTTTTTACTATCAAATCGTATCAAAACCATTATAATACTTTATGAGTATTGTAGGTACATGTTTATTTAAATATATTTGATCGATCATCTTGTAATATAATATTGCTATAATTTCAACGATGGTATAAGGATATATATGCCCTTAATAATCTCGCATACAGTAATATTGCTATAACTTCTATGCTTATGCAACTATATGTGCTTAATCGTCTCGTAATATACGTATAAAAGTACGATTTTTTTGAATTTGTATATATTTTGCATTTTAGTCCACAAGTATTGTATTTGCTATCAAAATCAGTATAATTCTTGCTTTTTGATGTTTTTCAGTAATGATTGCGCATTTTAACTGTAATCGTATTTTAGCGCGTATGAAAAAATATAATTTTAGTCAATCCTATATGTTTGTTTAGTTTAATATTTACCTAATTGTGCTTATTCGCCATGTATTCTATGTAATTTGTATTTTCTGATGTTTTATTAGTAATATTTTGCATTTTAGTAAATTTGTTTGTTATCAAAACTAGCGTAAATCGCAGTTTCTGACCTTTAGCAGTACTTCTTCATTTTAACTACTTATCGGTAATTATACTTATTAATCTACTACCAAATTGTGTGAAAACTGTCGTAATTCCCCTTTTATGATATTAAAATGCACTATTGTTTTAACATTGTAACTCAATAACCAATACAAAACAGGAGAACACCCTACTGTAAAACCGCATCGTATTTGTATCCTTTTCAATAAACTAAGTAAACCATTAAAACTAGTTCTTTAGTATAACATAAGCATACAGGGAGAGACCTCAAAATCATACAAAGAATAACATTACTAGAAGGGTGGGTGTAGAAAGAGCCTACTGAACCCATAGAATTACCACTAAATAATACCATAAATGTACACACTATCCTAAAGATACACCAAATAATAATAATACAAAACATACACCCTTACTGTAAAACTTAGTCGCTGCTTAATTTTCAATAAACTACGTAAACCTAATCTAGTTCTTTAGTATGACATAAACATACATGGAGAAACCTCTAAATCATATACAGTATAGAAATATTAGAAGGGTAGGTCCAGAAAGCGCCCCCAGAACCTAGAGAATTACCACTAAATCATACCCTAAACGTACACATTATCCTAAAGCTACACCTCATAATAACACTATGGACACTGAATGCCTTCACCAAGTCACATGACGTCATACCTATACACTAAAAATTAATTCAAATTTCCCGCCAACAACATCACGTGACACGTGACGTTATCAATTCCTCCCAACCCCACCCCCTCAGGCATGATACACACTTGGCAAATAGTAATAATCAACCAGATCTCCCGCCACCACCAGTGGGGCATGACAATGGTTATGCCTCCCTCCCCACCCTCAAGCACGGCACAACCTAGAGGAAAGAGATAGATAGAAAGGAGGGGCAACAAATGGGGTGGGGGTAAACGCCTAATGAGGGCTCCATATAGGCCGACGTTACGCGTCAGGAGAGTACCATTCACAAGTTTTTTGGAACTCTTTGGAACGTCGCTTCCCTCGTCTTACTAGAACGTAATATTCAAAATTATTCTAAAAGTACACCTACAGTGTGGCTTAATTAAAAATAAATTCCAAATATAACGCATAGCTTATCCAGTCATCCCTAGAACCATGTCCTCAAGGTTCTTGTTGATGTCGTGGCTGACTGGATTGACGTTCATTCTCATAGAGATGAGATGCCACTTACGATCAGAATTTTGCGAAACTAACTTCATTTTTCTGGACACCATTGACGATCTTGCTAGCTACATCGTCACTCCTAATTTTGTTCAAAACGAACCCTCGCAAAGTCACTTAGTCGACCGAACTTCAGATGTAAGTGCAGTATTGAGACACAAGCATTTTACATTAAGACTTAACAAATGCGATTGAGGAATTAATAGTAAACCAAGGAAATATAGAAGCAGCATAGGAATCTTTATGTCCGCACCTTCACTGTGTTGAAGACGGGACTGAGATGTGGGCGGGTACTTTAGTACACTCATTGCAGTAGTGACGTCAATCTGGATATCAGAGAATCATCGACGCACCACGAGAATGCTATGCGTTGCTTCGATGTTTTCCACTCAAATTTTAATACAATTCTACGGTTCATATTACAGAACGAACGAGATAGAAAAATCTTGAAATGTTTGGAGGATGTTTCGAGAACACCGAAGATACTCGTACATTGGGTCTATATAAGCAAAACATATTTACACGATCTATGGACAGAGGAGAGGCCAAATGCACTCATCGCAGCGGCCTGAGAGTTTTTAAAGGGATAGCCTACACCGAGACCGTGGTCAAAAATGACGAATCAAATATCAACGATTTTAATTTCTACTCCTCGAAAATTCGCTCGGAATATTTGTATTTCGGAATACCGAACTCGATCGCGACATAGTACAAGATATTCAGCGAATATATCACATTATTATTAATATAATGGAATACATCTTTGGTCTTAGGCCACAAAATTCTTGGATCGGAGTTCCATCTAATTCGTCTTTAAACTTGCCGAACAATTTCTAGTTTTTATCACTGAAAAGTACGTGATCTTTGGGATAAACCGAAAAATCATACACTTCACTTTTCGCGACGAAATATTTGTAGAGATTGTCCGTCTGGATTAGATACGTCCGTGACTCTGTATCCGTAAACAGAAGTTTGGCGTCGTTCCCGTACTGAGATCAGATGACATCGTAATGAAAGCGATACATGAGTAACTTGGATAGGTCCAAAATCGCAAACCCGGTGTAGATAGGTCTGTTAAGCATGAGGCACTTCTTTAGTTGGTGAATACCCACAAGGTCATTTTTGAAGATGGTGAATCGCTTGAAGGGTGGAGAGCTGGCTTTCTTTATAGCACGTTCCGGGGTGAAGGTTGAAGGTGATCCATTTTCTCCATTGTTTTACCTATAATAAAAATGGTTCTTAGTGCTTAGTAAGTTATGTTAGGATAGGTTAGGGTTAGGTTATGAATATGGTCAATTTGGTCATTACGTACCGTATACAGCGTTATTTTGGAGCTTGAAAAAATCCTTTTCGAAATCCTTGACTGCCATCTTCCTTTTTTGCGAGTTGAATTCAATAAAGGGTTTCAACCGCGCCCTATGTTGAAACGTTAATATCCGGTGGATGGATGGTGGCCATTAAAAGGGCCGTTTTTTGGGCAGTTTAATCTGTCGTGCCCAGGAGGAACAAGACGGCCCCGGCCAGATTAGAGCCCCATCGTTTGTAAGGCTCCAGCAATCAAGAACGTTTTACTTGTGAAACACTGTAGTTAGTACGCAAGCGTAAAAAAGATATTCATTAGTATGCATGAATATACAAATTCAGAAGTATCCGACCCTAAAGATACAAATTCAGAAGTATCCAACCCGAAAGATACAAATTCAGAAGTATCCAACCCCAAAGATACAAATTCAGAAGTATCCGACCCCAAAGATACAAATTCAGAAGTATCCGACCCCAAAGATACAAATTCAGAAGTATCCGACCCCAAAGATACAAATTCAGAAGTATCCGACCCTAAAGATACAAATTCAGAAGTATCCAACCCGAAAGATACAAATTCAGAAGTATCCAACCCCAAAGATACAAATTCAGAAGTATCCGACCCCAAAGATACAAATTCAGAAGTATCCGACACCAAAGATACAAATTCAGAAGTATCCGACCCCAAAGATACAAATACAGAAGTATCCGACCCCAAAGATACAAATTCAAAAGTATCCGACCCCAAAAATACGCAAGTGTCCGACCCCAGAAATAAATAGGGCCCTCCTTCATTCCCGACCCTTTAGAGATAAATTAAAGGAAGAAAACTCGCTCTTATAGTCAAGCCCTCGTGGTATAGTGGGTAGAGTGTCTTGCTGCTGCGTGAGCGTCCCGGGTTCGAATCCCGGCTACGACCAAAAAAAATTTTAGTTAAAATAAAATCTCTAACCAAGCTCAGTTACCCTATGGGTGGGTTGCGGTACTATCGAATTCCTTTTAAGCTAAAATCAAACGATAACGAAGCGACAACCCCGGCCACTACTACTACTATTACGCCGACGGCTCGGGTCAAACTAAGAGCCTCATCGTATACTACGATGTGGCTAAAAATTAGCTTGCCTTTTCAATATAAAAAGGGTAAAAATGATATAAGGTGGCCCTCAAAAGGGCCGTTTTTGAAAGTTAGTTTTCCGATCTTTTCTTTTCGGTTTGCGCCGCCGCCACTGGCCTAAGTGGCCTCCTCCTTCCATTTGTTTTTACCCACTCTTTGGCGGGGGGCTGGGTTGATTAAAAAGCTTTTCGAAATCCAGGGACCAAAAGCTTTCAGGGGTGCTGGGTCTTTTTTTGACGGATCTTTGTCGTGAACATAGGTTCTACCGCCGCTTCCGCTCATTCTCGGGTAAAGATGAGTAGTACTAAAAAAATATTTTTAAACACCGCGACAGAATACGATTACTAATAATAAATCCATATACCTCATCGCAGTCTAATAATAAATCCATATACCCCATCGCAGTCTTCGCAAGAATGGCCAGGTAATTGCATCCTAGCCGCCTTTCCCCGCACTGGAAAATCAAAATTTTTCTCATCCACTTTCCCTTTTTCTGGACTGCAAAAATAAAATAGTAAAACTATTTTACTGCGCTTAAAATTCGCCATAGTTAAATATAATTACTCATCAAAACTGTCCAATCGCGGCATTTTCGCCGCTTTCCTCTCATCCAAAGGTACAGAGCCCTAGCGGCTAGCGGACGCTGGTTCCGATCCATCCCCTGTTATTGCGCGCGAAAAGTTGGTTTCCGATTCTGCCAAGATATTTTTTAATGAAAAATACAAAAGAAAAAACCTAATAAGAACATTTAATTAAAAATATTTACGTCTTTGTCTAAGAGCTTCCTGCAGGTTCTTTATTTGGGCCTGCAAGGACACATTTTCCACAGTCAATGTGTTCACTTTACTAGACAGCTGAACGTTTTCTTCGGCCAACCTCTCGTTTGCCGTGCACAAAACTGTACAGATAAGGAATATATTTTCTAATTTACCCAAAATCATAAAAAAGTATAAAAAAAGTTATTTAACCTTCTTGTTTAAATTTATGGACATCTTGCATCCCGTGATAAAAATTCAACAACTGATTCATCTAATAAGTTAAATACATAAATTGGGGATGTTAGGGATTTAATTCACAGAGAAAGTAAAAGTGAAGGGTTGAATAAGTATATTACCTTAAAAGGCTGAACTCCCGAAAATCTTATACAGACTATTAGCGGACGTTACTGAATGAGAAGTGCTGACTGTAAACCTAGACCGAACGAGAAATGTAAAATGCGGGGGGGGGGTGAAGGATTTTGGGAAGGAATTGGCTTCGTTTCACCTCTTCTGAAGGGCACTTCCAAGTGGGGAAGTGATATTTTTGGTCGGATTCAATTTATACGTTGAAATTATAAACCCCTCTTAAAGTCCCAAATCAAGCTACTCACTTGATGTATTTAAATTTGGAAAATTTGACGGGAAATTGTTACAATTTCTTGTTACTTGTCAAAATGGGTATATTAAGTTAGGCCTTGAATACAAACACATATTGTTTTCTGATGTGTAAATTAATTAAAACATAAATTAACCTTTTAACTTTTCGTGGTTTTGAAAATTATGACAAATACAGACTTCTTTATACATAAAGCACCATCTTTTTAAAGAAAAGGTTACAGAAAACCAGCTTTAGAGAGTTATTTTTTGATTTCGCTCATTTTCCAATTTTCTATTTTAATAGACAGTTTCGGATTTTACATACAGAGAAACCAACACACATTGGGGTATTCTCCCTCTCACTAAGAGCCCGAGCGAAAGGGAGACTACCGCAATGGCGGCCACGCTCCTGTGTGTTGGTTTCTCTGAATGTAATTTCCGAAATGGTTTATAGCGAGATATTCCAAAAAAAAGAGAAGGTAAAAGCACCATTTATCTGATAATCTAGATACAAGTCAACCCCCTCGGGCCTTCGCTGACGTTGATATTCACTTCGCGCCAGAGTACCTAACCTTTGAAAAAGACGAGGTCCCACTTCACGAATATTACTGGCGCCAAAAGGTTTATCGTGGGCTAGCAATGACCCTTGTTCAATGGGATGGGCGGAGTTCGCTTTTTACCGAGGGGCCGGTGACCCCGCGTACTGTAATGGACTAAATATAATCCTTAAAATTCCTGCACTTCGCAATGCTAAAATTTCTACATTCATTGAATCTGATACTGATTAGCCCCTCGGTGTTAAGTTATTGTAAAATAAAAAGGAAGGTATATTTTTGTTGGCCAGCTCACATCTACTTCGTAAATAGAAAAACCCAAAAGATAGGAAAAGTACCGAAAGGGCCACCTTGTAGGAGGATTAACAAAAAGCTAAGAGGTGAGCGGGTGAGAGAGAGAGAGAGAAAGAGAGAGTGAAAGAGAGAGTGAAAGAGAGAGTGAAAGAGAGAGAGAGAGAGTTTTTACCTTTTCTACATTCAGGGAATCTGATAGTGATTAGCCCCTCGGTGTTTAGTTATCGTAAAATAGAAGTAATAAAAGACATAATTATTAAAACTAGCTCTAAAAGCGAGAAAAATAAGGGTATTTTCAGGGAGGGGCAAGCCTATATATTGAATTTCAAGCCCATTATCATTGATCGGAAACTTAACAACGGAACAATATGGGGGAAACCCGCAAGTTTAATATTGTTGAAAAATAAATTACCAAGTCGCTCGAAAACCCAGGAAAAAATATTGGAATTTGGCACAATACATTTGAAGGTCAAACCCATATCAAAATTTGGGGTGGCCCTTAAAAGGGCCGTTTTTTTATCGAAATTGATTAATCCAAATACTGGACACCTAGTTTTGGCGTCGGCGGCGTAAGCATTCGGAGATCAAGTCGATGGACTCTGCTCTTAATAATCTTCTCTACTCTCTCCTTTCTCTTCCTTTCTTTCTCCCTAATTAGTGCAAATGACTCCTGGTCGACCTGAACCAAAGCATTCCGCATTAACGGCTTTGCCTTTAGCTTCTCAACTTATTCCTTTAATCTTTTCACTTCCTTCCGAAGCTCTTCAATATCTTCCGCCTTCCTTTTAATCGCCTGAGCATTTGCACTGTGGCTCTGGTGGGCTGACATATTTTCGTCGAAAGGTTCAAGAAAAATGTTATTTGTTACTGTTAGAGACCCAACGATGTATTTATACTATATTTGCCTACAAAGAGGGTCGGAAAGGAAATCGCCCCTTCCACTAGACAACTGGGGGAAGATAGGTATTTACGCTTGTGGAGCGGGGGATCTTTCACTCCTCTCCTATATTATATTTCGTTGCTTTAATATATTTTAAAAAATGTCGGAACCAACACAAACTTAAAAGTGAACTTTCCGCCTTTATCACCTCTGAGCTTGCTCCGTGATTGGTTGGCTATAAGAGTGAGCCTAGCCAGTGAAAGAGAAGTATAGGTGGTGGGGGGGGGCAAGAAAGATGTGGTGGGGTTATGTCGCCGCAGATCTGTTGTAATTTTGTAGAAGCCCTTCAGTTTTCTTGTGCTTTACGAACCAAGAGGGCTTATTTTAAAAGTTTCCCGACTTTTTCTTGAAACAGCCTTTTTAAAGGCTACTTGTCAATATATTTTTTAAAATATTTGTAATTCTTTTTTCATCGAGAATTTTTTTCCTCAAACTCAGTAAGTTATCATAATTTCTTTTACGCTTGTTTATGACGATTGGGAAAGATTTTTGTCGTTTAATGTGAAGTTTGGTTATGTTGGTTTTTGGTACCCGAAGAGTGAAGACACCTTCGATCTCGTGAAAATCCTGAACAGATATCTTAAAGGGTCAGACAACCAGTTTTTAATAGATTTGTTTTTTTTATGAAATAACATCCAAATTTTTAATGAAAGTTACCCAAAACCTTTCGGTTAATTTTCTAAAAAACACTTTCTAGGGCTAACTCGAAAAACACTTTTTAATTGAAATATTAATGATATCATGATGAAATGAATGCGCGTGAGGGTATTATTTTTCAACTTATAGGATAGGCAAACTTCGACGGCATCAAGTTAATACTATTATTCTGTATAACGTAGCTTTGTGCGTGCTGACAACAGGCAATAACCAATACTGACTTTGAGGCTTTGCTTTCGTCTGTCGTCAGCACTCTCAAACCTACGTTATAAATTACCGCTAAGCCGCTCCAAAATAGAGACATGGAATTGCGGAAATTACGGCCGGTGCTGACAACCGATGCCGGTACGGAATCTATGTAGAATAATAGAAATAAGCTGCCGTCCTAGTTCGCCTATCCCATAACGTGAGAAAGAATATCCTCCCGCGCATTCTTTATCCATGATTCGTGTAACCAGAAGTAAATAGCCCTTACTTACTTCTGGTGTAACCCATTAAAGGCGTAGCACGCGCTTTAATCGCGGAATAAATCACGTGAGGTGTCCCTTCTAAATAGCTACACAATATTATTAATAATTTTTATTAAAACAGTTTTTGTTTATCTAAAATGAGAGTTGGGCTTCGGTAGTCTACTTTTGAGACTCCTTTACCTCCACTATCTATTGTCTTCAGGTTTTCTTCTATAGAGAGGTTTCGGTTGGGGGCGGAGCTAAGAATCGTGAGATAATGTTCGCAGCTATACAGACTTATATTAGGGTTTGACGTATTGTCCTGACATTGCTAGGGAATTTTTGAAATAGAGCTATGTATTTCCGTTTAATTAAGTGGTGATGAGGTTTTCTAAAAGTTTGTTTGTATATCGGGCCAGAGCAGGCAGTAACAATACTCTCATAGTTTTATCATGGATAAAGAATGCGCGTGAGGAAATTTGTTTTCACTCTACAGGATAGGCAACTCCCTATCTCGAGCGACAGCTTATTCTGTATATACTGTATTACAACATCGGTTGTCAGCACGCGCAAAGCTAGGTCTCTATGTAACCTAGCTTTGCGCGTGCTGACAAGAGACTAAAAAACTTCGGGATATTTTAAACGATTTTAAATCCTGAAGATCCTGAGGTTTTTTGTCTCTTGTCATCACGCACGTGTTGGGATTAGATAACATAAAGTCTAAAAACTTACTTTTTCTCTTTAGGCGCGTAAATTCATTCATTTCTTTTAAAACAATGAATTCTAGAACTTCGAAACTGGGTAAAATTTCACCCCTTCTGGGAATTTCAGTAATAATTCTCACAACCCTATGGCTTCGTTTAAAGACGCGGTCATTTTCCCGCCAATTTGTTCTTCTAAAATCCGCTAGAGGGCGAACGCGGCGGCTCGCTCGGCGCGTATAGCAGCCCCTTCAATCGGGTACAAATAAAAAATAAACCGGAATATTTCGGATTTGAGGCGGGAAATTTGAAAATTATGATGGGGCTTTATGGGAAGAAGTAGGTTTATCCTTATGATAAATAGCTATTTAAAACTTTATGCCAATGTCTCAAGCAAATTTAAGTGAAAATGCAACATCGGCTGAAGTGGGGTGCGAATTATTTGACAAATGAAGCTGACAGTGATAGCAACGAACCTCGTATGCCACTTGTTGCTACCTTCTATAGAGCATTGACACAATGCACTGTAGAGGAGGTGGTCAAGGTACGCCTAATACTCGTCACGTGTTTATTAAATTTTGCCAAAACGGTTTAATTTCCTTTTTTACGTTCAAGACCTTAAGAAAGTCTAAATAGTAATGATGATTTTTCTCTTTTTGGTGACTTAGAATGGCTAAAACAATGTTAAGCAATACTGCTGTTCCGCTTATTGTTGATTCGCAGTTTGCTTCGAACTTCACTAAAGGAAACTACGGGCCTGCAAACATTCAAGATCACTTTTCTTACATGGGGCATCTTGTTTCTGCAGAGAAAACTGGCGTGGCATCCAAGTCAGTTAGGGGTAGATGCCTTACCTGTTCTACAGTTATTACTGGCAATTCTTCAAACATGGAACGTCACATTATGGTAAGCTTTACGTGATATTTAGTCATTAATTACGAGTTAATGTTAACAAAACTCAATTTGGTTAGTCTAAGCATAAGGGTCATGTTATTCGCCGAAAAAACAAAAAAAGGGCGTTAGGGGATTGTACCAACAGCCCCGTGAAAGGACTGCAATCGAAAATTGCCCGGAAATCCCTTGATGAAAAAACAGTTCGAACTAAAATAGTTTTGATGATAGCCAAAGATGGCCTACCATTTAGCTGTGTGGAAGGTGCAGGTTTCCGAGCTTTCATGCAGACTGTTGCTCCAGGTGTTCCCATTAGAAGTCGTCGAACCATGCTTAGGCACATGGAGACTGTCTACAACAACCTTATGCCACAAATAAAGGTACGACTTTTCAGATGAGTTATAAAATTTGTGCTTAGATTTCATCTCTCTTACTTTCTAGAATATCTTCCAATCTTTTGAGGGAAAACGGCTCTTAACGCTTGATTTGTGGAGTAGTAGGATGAGGGAGTCCGTGCTTGGCGTGAGGATGCAGTACATTGATGCAAATTTTTATTTTCAAAACCAACTGGTCTCTTTTGTACATTTTCCCGTTGATCATACTGGTGTAAACATTTTATAGAAAATTAAGGATGTTTTAAACAATTCTGGAATAGATCATAAAAAAGAAAATCATTAATTATAATAATATTAAATTATTTCTTTTAAAATTTATATTGTTTTTAATAACTATCCTTATCAGATTTACTCCATTTGTGCCGACAATGCTTCAAACATAAGTTTAGCAGTAAATTTGGCTAACAAAAGTGGAATGACAAAGGTACACGAAATTGAATCTGGGTCTGATTCTGACGGTAACGTATACGAAAGTGATGACTGCGACCCGAAACTGAAGCTTCATCCATATTGGAGTGGCTTGGCTGATATTTTTAATGGAGTTGAAAATCAACAACCAATTGACTTGGAACGAGGGGAAGGACAAGAAGATGAGGAAGACTTTCTAGATGAGGACTTTCTAGTCGAAGATAGTGACATTGATTTTCCGCAAACCAATTGGAAAAGGAAGCGATGTGTTGCTCACTCATTACAACTTGTACTAAATGCATCCTTAAATAAATGCAAAAAAATCCGACTGAATGAGATCCAAAGTAAACTGTTACCGGCTCGCTATCCAATGGATAACTTGGCTTCGTCGCTCCCCAAAGTGGACAACCACCTTCAAAGAATGGTCACCAGGAAATAAACACCTTAGAGAAGTTGGCTTGACAAGGTGGAATTCTTATTTATGGCTGTGGAGAGGCTTTTAATTGTAAATAATGATTTAATTATATATACTTAATTCTTGTTTTCCAGCGAGTGTTTGTTTTTTTTTCTTTCTTTTCTTTTAGCCTGACATGCTAGAAGCGTTAAAAATAACAATTATTATGGCGCGAAAAAAAATCAGGCCTCGGAAGAACTGCCATTGCCGGAGCACAATGATATTCATATCATCAAGGAAATGCACGCTTTGCTGGAGCCGTTTAAGGCTGCAACCGATATTTTCCAATCTGCAAGCCCTGTGGCCTCTTTGGTTATCCCAAAGCTTTTGCTTTGTTTCGAAAAGACTAGAAATACGCCATGCCCTTATCTTGTGGATTTAAAGGACAACCTTTTGGAGAACAAGGCAAAGCGTTTTGCAGAAGAGGTTGTTGATGAAGATTATGTGATTGCTTCCCTTCTGGACTTCAGAGTGAAATCCTCAGTATTCAAAGGTATACTTCGATTTATATTATAATAACTAAAAGAATCTACTTTAATTTCAGGCCCGTACAGCAATCCAGAGTGGAAAGACTATTTTCCATTATTTAAGTGCCCGGAGGAAGCAATAGCGTTGCAAATAATAACGCGACAACTGGATGTGGAGCCTAAAATCAAAGACCTTAATAAGGTCCCAGATGTCTTCGACGATCTTTTTCCTATAATGGTAAAGTCAAATACAACTGAGCTTCTTCAATACATGGGACCGCCAGTCGGCAAGTTTCATGGAGATAAATTTGGAGCTCTGGATTATTGGCGGGAAAGGAGGATAATATACCCATCTCTAGCGAAACTGGCCAATCGTTACTTATCAATACCAGCATGCTCTGCCGATGTTGAACGAATGTTTTCTGTAGCCGGATCTATCATTCGTCACCGGCGAAGCCATTTAAAATTGACGAATGTCTCTATGCTTCTGAATATTAAGGAATTTAGTCATCTCGTTGAAGTAATGTAATGGCGAATGATTATATTAAATTGGAAAGCTTCTCGCTGTTTTGTGGCTCGAGCGAAGGTGGGATCCCAGAAACCTTTTCGCCACAGAAAAACAGTTTGAGTGGAGCGTTAAAAAAGGAAGCTTCTCGCCGTTTTGTGGCTGGAGCGAAGGTGGGATCCCAGAAACCTTTTCGCCACTGAAAAACAGTTTGAGCGGGGCTAAGATTTAAAGGTAGAGAGTGACCTTCCATT
Source organism: Phalangium opilio (assembly GCA_019434445.1). NCBI lineage: Eukaryota > Metazoa > Arthropoda > Arachnida > Opiliones > Phalangiidae > Phalangium > Phalangium opilio. Next base: position 37,534 of record JAEQBA010004870.1, read on the forward strand.
GTGGTTTCCAGGGAAGGTATTGTATGGAACCAAAGTTATTTTTGGGAGGATTTAATGCAAAGAGTACGTTCTTTTCTCTTTGATCTTGTTTGAACTAATGTTTTTTAGATTAATTTTCAGCAAAGAATGGAACGATTAACAGAGAATTATGGCTATTGGCGAAATCTCTATAAAAAAAACGCGTGATACATTGAATGTCTTGCTCTTGGGCTGGTGATTTAAATATCCTCTTGAGGGTGAAATATTTAATTCTATTGCACCTCCTGGGTGACGCGGAAGCAATAGTTATTATCATTCCAAAAATGGAAATACACCTTATTTTATAAGCCTATTTTTATCTTTTACAACCTTATATTATAGAAATATTTTATTTGGGCAATTGTTTTGAATCAATGAATAAATAAATAAACAACATTATTTTGAATCAATGAATAAATAAATAAACAACATTATTTTGAATCAATGAATAAATAAATAAACAACATTATTTTGAATCAATAATACGGTATCGTTCCTTTCAACAGAATTCCCAATGGACCGAAATCCCATTCGACCGAATATCCCGCAATGATTTTAGATTTCCAGCCCAATGGCTATATTCCCGATGGACCGAAATCCCAATCGTCCGAATATGCCCCTAAAAAATACATGAATATAACTTGAAACACTGAAGACGTCAGCGATTCGCTGGTGTAGTGGATACGATGTTGGACTGCGAAGCGATAGGTTGTTGGTTCGAATCTCCGAAAGGTATGTTAATAATATTAAAAGTGAATGTTTCGTGATACTAATTAAAACGCTCACTTTCATTCCTTTCAAGGCAAAAGATATATAGAATTAATAAAGAAATTGTGCTTAAAATGAAGTACAGTCTTAATGGTAGTTTCATCAATGTCTTTTTTAAATTAAAATTTTAATATTTTGGTTTCGGGTGGGTTAGGTTGGGTTAGGTTAGGTTAGGTTAGGTCAGGTCAGGTCAGGTCAGGTTAGGTCAGGTCAGGTCAGGCTAGGTTTGGTTAGGCTATGTTAGTTTAGGTTAGGTTAAGTTAGGTTGGGTTAGGTTGGGTTAGGTTAGGTTAGGTTGGGTTAGGTTGGGTTAGGTTAGGTTAGGTTGGGTCAGGTTAGGTTAGGTTAGGTCAGGTTAGGTCAGGTCAGGTTAGGTTAGGTCAGGTCAGGTTAGGTTAGGTTAGGTCAGGTTTGGTTTGGTTCCAATAATTCGTTGACACCTTTGCCAAAATATGCTCCTTTTAGTTAGCTACCACCTTTTCCAAAATATTCTCCCTTTAAATAGCTACCACCTTTTCCAAAACATTCTCGTATTAATTAGCTGCCACCTTTTCCAAAAGATTTTCCTATTAATTAGCTGCCACCTTTTCCAAAATCTTCTACTATTAATTTTGCTGCAACCTTTTCCAAAACATTCTCCTGCTAATTAGCTGCCACTTTTTACAAAATATTCTCCTTTTAATTAGCTACCACCTTTTCCAAAATATTCTCTTTTTAATTAGCTACCACCTTTTTCAAAACATTCTCCTGCTAATTAGCTGCCACATTTTCCAAAATATTCTCCTTTTAATTAGCTACCACCTTTTCCAAAATATTCTCTTTTTTATTAGCTACCACCTTTTTCAAAACATTCTACTACTAATTAGCTGCCACATTTTCCAAAATATTTTCCTGCTAATTAGCTGCCACATTTTCCAAAATATTCTCCTTTTAATTAGCTACCACCTTTTTCAAAACATTCTCCTACTAGTTAGCTGCCACGTTTTCCAAAATATTCTCCTTTTAATTAGCTACCGCCTTTTCCAAAATATTCTCCTTTTAATTAGCTACCACCTTTTCCAAAACATTCTCCGATTAATTAGCTGCCACCTTTTCCAAAATATTCTCCTATTAATTAGCTGCAACCTTTTCCAAAACATTCTCCTGCTAATTAGCTGCCACCTTTTCCAAAATATTCTTTTAATTAGCTACCACCTTTTCCAAAATATTCTCTTTTTAATTAGCTACCACCTTTTTCAAAACATTCTCCTATTAATTAGCTGCCACCTTTTCCAAAATATTCTCCTATTAATTAGCTGCAACCTTTTCCAAAACATTTTCCTATTAATTAAAAATATATTTAATGCAAAGCCACACAGTATGTCTTCTTCCAGTTCCATAGAATTTCGGTCCAATGGGACTATAATAAAATCGCACCTTTTGGCTACGTTCGGTCGAATGGGAATTCGGTTCAATGGGACCAAAGCAATAATACACCTTGTTTCATATGCCTTGTTTTATATTGTACAACCTTTTTCTGTTTTTCTTCAATGAATAAATAACATAATTTTGAAAATCACTTGTTCGTTTCTTGTCATTTTATCACGTAATGGCACCCAATATTGTTATTGTTTACGCATTTAGATAAATTGAAATTCCGTTCTTATCAAAACAACCGTTGATAAAAACTTTATTCTCCGAAATTACATGCTTAAAATTATTATAATGCTTACCTTCATCTTTGTTTTGCATCAATGAATAATTAGTTTTGACTAAATTTATGCAGAGTTAAATCCCGGTATTCGAGCGGAGATCATATATAACCATAAGTAACATAATAAATATTGTCTTCACATTTTGAAGATGAAATCCGCACCGACAAAATATTAATTTAAAAATAATTTAAAAATGCTTAATATATAAATAGGGTATAATAAAATTAAAACTAATTAATTATCTCCTTAATTTATAAATATTATTATTTCGATAATAATACGTTATTATAAAATTTCGTTACTGTGAGATTAATAAACCTGCTTAATTAAAAATAAGTATATTCCAACTTGTTATAAAAACAGAATTACACAAATTTCTTGTATTGACTATGACCATGACTATCCCTTTAGAATGATAAATTACGAACAACCGCGCCATCTATAGTCCCTCGTGCAAATTTATGACACAGAGAATTTTCTACCCCCGAGTTTTCCATCTCGAGCCAACGCTCGAGCTGCTTCTCAATCTTTCGAGAGCGAATTTATCTAGAGCTAAGACCTAGCAGCATAGTTCTGAGAGCTAAAAAAAGCAGAGATAGAGCGAGTGGTTCTTAGAGAAAGAGCGAATTTATTCAGAGAGTGACTCCTCGCTCTACCAATACCTGGCTCCACCCTGCTGGAGACTGCATGGGAACTCGTCGAGATCAGAGCCTCCAGGCAGGGAGCGGGTCACGCGGACTCTGAATTGTATCGCTTTTTCTCTTTCGAGCCTAGGCCCTCGAGTGTAAGGGAAAACGCTCGTTTTTGAGGGGTTGCTCTTGTTTTGCCCAGCACTGTAATTAAGAACTTCCCTCGTTAAGCCTCGGCCTTAAAGCAGACGACACTAGCCGTGTAGAGAGAAGGACGCTGTAACCAGGCAACGGAATCAGAGCGCACGAGTCGAGAGCGTCCAATCGTTTTCGTGGGAGCCAAATTTGAAATGCGGAGGTTTAAACCTTAACACAGTGGGCAATTGAACGCAGATTTCATGTAAATTAACGCAATTAAAAACACACTTGACTCTATTTAACGCTGTTTATTGATAAAATACAAATAATTTAAAAAAGAAACTTAGTTTTCCTTTCAATTTGTACAGTGGAAGCTCAGAATGAAGAAACCCTGTGTTGAAAACAACCCCAACTTCCTTCGAAATTTAAATTAAGATTAATTAATTATTAACCCCATTTGATACTACGTTAGGCTGCGTTAATACAACGAAAAGCGACACCAACCTTTGTCGCCTATTTCGGTTTGCTAAAAACTATTCAAGCAAATCCCGATAGCGCCTCCCACAGTATCTTGGTCTCTTTTCGAGCCTTTTAAGTAATCTATTCTTCTCTAATTGCCGTTCAGTAATTAACAGCTTCCAAAGTGGTTAAAGGTTCAATTTCAAGACAATCAGAGCAGTGCTCGACAAGAAATTGACTTTAACGCACGGAGAGTTCAAATTTCAAGCCCTAAACAGCGGCTTAATTTATTTGCTTGGGAACCCAAACTTGAAAATTAATTTAAAAAATTACTTACCTTAGAGCGATTGAATTGAAACTTTTTCCCATTAATAAAGACGGTCACTTAAAGCGTCAGCGCTGTTTTCAAGCTAATCGTATGGCTGTTTTCAAAGATACGGACACTCGTTGGTTCAAGATATATTAGACAAACGACACAAAATTTTGATACTATTAAAAATAATCGCCTTACTCGCGTAATAGTTTCACGAAAAAAATCCCAGTTAATAAACGTCCCGGTTCGCTTCGTCTTTCAAATTTTCGTCTCATTCCAGCCATTATTCATAATAATACTGAAAATCAGTCAAATTCATCAAACGTTACCGCAGAATGGAAATCTCAACTTCAGGCAAAAATTAGTATTAAACAACAATTTGATGGTACTAAGGCCAGTATAACTCTACCCGATGCCCAATTAACTCCTTTCGAGGTTCTTGATTGTAGTAATTAATGCTAAATTCAATTAATTCATTAAAATCATCAACCATTAAATGCAAAGATATACAAATCTGTAATAGTGTACATTGGTAAGGTAACTTTGAAAGGCAAAACGGCGGAATCAATCCCAGCCTAACCAAACAGCGTCCGAGGGATTAAGCCTGGTTAATTAAAATGTTAAATACCTTTTGAAGAAGCGCGGAAGCAGTGGGGAAAAAAACGCAACTTCCTGGTTTCCAGTGGTGCTTGGCTTGATCTGACAACACTATGATGATGAGAACCCAAAGTAGATTTTACAATTAAAACAAATTTTGATTTAAAAATAGCTTTATATCAATGCTAAAATTCAATAAAAACAAACCTTCCTATTAAGTTATAATCATTTAGCCTAGACTAATTGCCCAAAGGAGGGAACAAATTTCACTAGTCTCGTAATAAGTAAACAACACTAAAATGGTTAAGAGACAATAAATGAAGTTAATACAAAGGAACTTACCGTCTACACTGTAATTAATTACTGATTCTAACTGGATTTCGAAGCTAGCACGTGTCTTCTAGGCGGACAAAAATTCAGCCGTATAACCCTCTTGGACGGGCGCGAGGCGCGCTCTGGAAGCCGGAGTCACTGAGAGAGAGGAGAAGAACAGATTTCCGCGGTCTCCCATAGCAACGGCGCCTACGACGTCAACATCGCGTGTATCAATCGAACCAATCAGGCGCCACCATTCCAATCTCTCTCTTCTCGCTCGTTTCGCCGGAAAGTATAGTCCTAGGATTTTAACATGCCGTATCCATCCGCCAAGCCTAGGCCGTGTAAAAAGCTAGTAAATTATAAAAGTGAACCAAAAGGTATCATACGTATGAAAAGTATACTCCTACAGACCTTTCTGAATTAATTTTATTTAAATTAATTTTGAATAGAGTTCAATTAATGCTAATTAAGCGCAAGCTAGAGCGCCAATAGTTAGCCTACGAATTAATACAGGAAGAAGTTAGATATAAGAAAAGACATTAAAGGTGGAATTCTTAAAGGTCGGACGCAACGCAATTTAGTACAGGCAAAGGCAGGGCGTCGTGCGCAAAGTCCTGCTTTTGCGCACAAATTTAATGTCTATTATAGTTTTACAAAATTATGGTTCTATAGTCTTTGAGTGGCTTTCTTACCGATTTCATCGGTTTTCATTGTGGTGCGCAACATCATCTAGGCGGTTTTCGAAACCAAATTTCCCTTTGAAATAAAGTTAATACATTTTATGCGCGTTTATGAGGCTGGAAACGGAGAATAGAGTACTGTTAAGCGATGAACCCTACCATCCAGTAACGCTTTTGAGCTCTACCGAAGCCTCGAAAGGACAGACAAACTTTCCAACGATCAAATCCTGCCGCTACGACTTGTTTCGCGCTACTTCATTAACTAATTTGCGTGATTTTGACTCAACCACTGACTCTCTCTTAACAATTAATGTAACTTGTGCTTTGTCTAAGCATTTTACTACGTAACACGAAAGTAGCGTACTTACCTTGTTTTACATCTACGATTCATAGTAGCAGAAGTATATAACACTTCTCTTTGAGAGAAGTGTACCACCATTAAGCGGGGCAATGTAACGTCAATCCTCCCAACATCATTTTACATTTGGAGCAAGGTTACTAAACCAAATCATATTCCGCGATAAATAGTTCCCCCTCATCATTACTCTATTTGCGTTAAACTATTTGACAATACGCGCTTGTGGATTTTTGTCTCACCCCAAAACGAGGTTAGGGAGTTGATTGCTGAGGATTTAGTACCAAACAGTTATAGAATTAACCCCGTGCACGGTGCGATGCCCATCTGAAGTTTGTTGAGCGGGAGATCAAACAAAAAGGGAAGAATGACGTTACGTAACTAATGTATTAAGATGATACAGAGTGGCATCCTTCTTTTATTATCCCCTTTTGATAATAACAAAACATGGAAAATCTATGCGGAGAAATGTAAAAAAGTTTTATTATTCATGTTTTAAGTGTTAGTTTTAATTATTTTCGAAATTTTGGCATTTTTAATAATTTTGTTGTGTCTATAGATTTTTGGGTTTTTCTTTTCTGTGTTTTTTTTTGATAATCATTTTTTTCTTGAGAAAGATGGGACACGTTACTGGTACTGGCGCTTGTTTTTTCTTTTTGACTTTGTTCGAGCTCGGCTCCTCCGCTACTTAACGGATGTTCATCACCTAGAGTAAAGTAATACGAACGTACGTAAGTTCATGATCCAGGTCTCGTGTCGAAGGTACTCAGAAAAATTGATCAAATGGGCTATACTTACTCTCCGAAGCGCTTTTTTCGGATAACGCACTTTCAACTTGTTGTCCCGTTGGTGCAGGACTCTCGTCTTCACCTGCAATCGCGTAACATAATTAACGCCTAATTTAAGGTAAATGATGAATATAAAATATTCTTACTGTCCGAGGTTCTGCCTGGAGTACGCGGGACCGAGTCGCGTTCGTAGTCACTGGTAACTGGCCATTCAATTTCTTGTTCAAATTCTAAACGAAAAAAAACAGTTACTTTTTCATTACGGAATAATATTTATAATACCAACCATGAGGTGGGGATTTTGACTTGCTCGCGGTCGCGGGTTCTTCGTAATCTAAAAAAAATTAAAGTTATTATTGCCAGAAAATATAAGAGAAGCTTAAGCGCTTCCCCGGCACTGTAAATTAGCGCGCGGTTGTCGGGAATGCTTAAACACTATAGAATTGGTAAATATGTCTAACCTGAATCATCGGGGCTTATAAGCCCTTTACTAGACGCTAACTGTCGAAGCGTTGACAAGAGATCTCCGGTCTTTTGCGTGATTTTCTCGACGATCGAGATGCATTTGTTAAACTGGGCTGGTGTAGAGTTGTTTGTCGCCAATCTCAGTCGCAATTGCTCCGCCTCTTTCTTTTCCACCATGAGTTTTTTCAAGTTTTTGATTTTCTCCTTATGGTTGTCGATCATTTTATCTGTGGCGCGGAGGGCCACCTCAAATTTCTCTCGATTATTTTGCAAAATTGATAACCCCTTTTCATAAAGATTAATCAAATTTGGAAGAGTAGAATGCTCTTCCTCGCTTTCCTCCGGAACAATTGGCAGCTCTTCGATTTCTAAGAGTCGTCAAAATTGTACAAATAATTATATTTTATTACATCATCATGATATACTTTATAATGCAATAATTACGGGCAACCGGGAACCTTGCGTGAGGAACGTCCGCGTGGGGCTCTTCAAAACATCCGCTTTCCATTTGGAACGGTTTACGCCAATTCGGATCTTTTTCACATACCTTATGGTACACCAGCACAACCGCTTCCGGGAAAAGTTCCCTTAGATTCGAACCAGGGCCTAGTTTCGCCTCTACAATGAATGAGCAATATCAAATTTTAAAATGTCATATTTGTCAACCTTAACAATGTAAGACTTACGGACTAGTTTCACAACGAAACAAACGATTAAGAACACGAAAAGGTGTTTGTGGAGCTTTCCCTCCTTTATTAGGAAAAGTTCGGAGAACTTCACAGTGTTATCCGAGATTGCTTTGTACAGTGTTCGCGTTGGCCTGTAAACGTAAACAGATGAAGTTTGTGTCTCGCTTATTGGTTGTAAACACTCACTGTTCCGATTCTCCTCTTGCGAACAGCCGGGAACAGTTTTATTGAGCCGGCATTGATGAAATTTTTTTGAAAAACTAGGACCATGGCGTCCACCAACTGGCTAGACGTGTAAAGTTTACTTTTAGACCCCGGCATGGGACTTTTGTGGCATTTTGCTAGCTCTTCTTTAACGAACCCAGTCGTAATGAAGTTCATTTTTAAGACTAAACGATAAACGGATATTCAATGAATAAACGGAAGTAGCCACCTGTACTTAACATAAGCCAATCAGCCGTATAAGTTAACGGCAATAAGTTTGCCGGTGTAACGCGACAACAGTATTAAAAGTCTTTGAATAGATCGGGGCTTCTAAAAGGTTAAGTATGGCTAAAACAATATTACCTACGCGATACTTTTTCACCCAAATAACATTCTCGGCCAAAGGGATTTCGGCTAATCAAGAATGTTATTTGAGTCAAGCTTGACTCTGGTAATGTATGGCTAATAATGTTACCTTTATATTACCTTTTCACCCATACGACTCTTTCCCCATTAAAATTAAAACGGCAACCATACTATAGCTATACTAGCGTTGCCCATTCCATCCAGCTAAGAGGAATCATTCTGTAGCCTCTCCGACTCCTTTTTATAAGTCGCCAAAGATTGAGTGAGTAGCCCCTCGACTACCATTAAAAACAGGCAATGATTAAGCGAGTAGCCCCTCGACTCCCTATAAAAATCTCCAAAGATAAAGTGAGTAGCCCCTCGACACCCACTAAAACAGGCAATGATTAAGTTAGTAGCTCCTCGACACCCACTAAAACAGGCAATGATTAAGTTAGTAGCCCCTCGACTCCCTATTAAAATCTCCAAAGATAAAGTGAGTAGCCCATCGACACCCACTAAAACAGGCAATCATTAAGTTAGTAGCCCCTCGACACCCACTACAACAGGCAATGATTAAGTTAGTAGCACCTCAACTCCATTTATAAATCAGCTATGAATATGTAGGTTGCCTCTCGACACCCACTAAAACAGGCAATGATAAAGTTAGTAGCCCCTCAACTCCCTTTATAAATCGGCTATGAATAAGTAGGTTGCCTCTCGACACTTTTGAAATCGAAAATGATTTAGTTAGTAGTCCCTCGAAAAGCCAATCATTACTTATGAATTAGTGAATAGCTCCTCGATGCCCTTTAAATATTACCAATTATTAAGTATAGGTCACCATTGAATAAGTGAGTAGCAACTCGAGTGAGCTTAAAAATTGCCAATGATTTAGGGACCCCCCTTTTGAAATCGCCTATGGACCATCGACGCGTAAGCGTTTGAAAGAGAACTTTTCTTAGGGTTACGAATAGGAAATACGTAAGCGATTGAAATGAATTTGGTTTAGGGTTTCGTTTTCATTCTCTAATTAAGTCTGGCTAAAATTTAAAATCAATTATAGCATTTCCTAACGGATGTCATTTAAAAAGTTTCTTCAAAAACATGTTTCATTGCGCATCCGCACCGCACTCTTATTTAAATCATGACCGCTTCTTTTCCGTTTTCACTCTCCCTTTAAAAAGGCGAACGATACTTTTTCTTCAGACCAAGTGAAAGTAATAGCCCATCGTTCGATGTTCATCAAACGATGTAGCGAAAAACCATGGATAAAGAATGCGCGTCACCTTGAACTTTTATTATCATGACGCTACAGGATCGGCAACTCCCAATCTCGAACTACAGCTTATTCCGAATATACTCTGTTACAACAACGGTTCTCAGCACGCGCAAACCTAGGTCTCCATGTAATTTAGCCTTGCGCGTGCTGACAAGAGGCTAAAACCCTTCGGGATATTTTAAACGATTTTAAATCCTGAAGATCCTGAAAATCCTCACTGACCCTCTCCCAGGTGTTCAAATAAAATTTACTTTACTAAATGATTTTTAATAATTAAAGGGAGTCAGAAATGGTCATACAACCAGTTTTAATCGATTTAGATTAATTTAAAGTAATTTTCATGTTATTTTATTATTCTAAATATAGATAGCTTCCACTAAAAGGGCTAGAGATATTTCCTCCCCCTCTCTCAGCTTTAACTGCAGTGCAGTCAGGTCCTCTGAAATTAGCCGAGTTAGTCCAGTAGCGAGTGAAACTGAATTGCTAGCCTTCCTCTCTACATTTTGTTTGGCTCACAAACGGTCTGGCGTCGAAAAGAGATGTGGTCGTTGTCTGATTCTTGGTATTGCCGTAATATTTCTTCCTATAATGTCGTTGGCGCTTATTGCGACTAAGAACTTTACCTGGTGGTCTTTTGTTTTCTATTAACTTGATTTTTTTCTTAGGGGTGATTAAGGAAGACTTAACTCTGTTGCCATATACATTTTAATTTCGAAGTTGGTTAGGAAAAGTTTGGCTAAATAAATTAAAAACTAATCTCGTTGTAACAAAATTGACAACTAGTGGCGGCAGAAAGGGGCGTAGACTGTGTATCCCTCCATCTGGGCTCGCTCTTGTAAGAGGGGATACTGTACGCGCCCAGTAGGGGGATGACAGTCATGACACTGAGCTAAAAGAGAAGAGTATGACGTTTGCATACGCACTGCCATTACTGTATTAAAATGATGCAAAGGTTCACTAACCGTAAACTGCGTGTACATTTTAGGAGTAAGACTCACACCTTATCTGACACTCAAATTATCCCTTCTTTCGAATAGCGCTACATTTATTGTGCATTAGGCCTAGTCCAGACCCTCTTAAATGTCACCATGTTTCAGATGAATACTTCAGTGCCTTCAAAGCTATGCTAAATGTATTTCAATACGGAAGAGAAGTACAGCTCTAGTTTTATAGGTATTGTAGTTTCAATAAAAAAAACTTTACAGATATTACAAGCGTTTCTATTGAAAAAGGGGTAACGGTGTCACGCGAGGGGCAAACCACTCGCGTAATGGTGGTCAATGAAAGAAATTGCGCTATACAAAGATAAAATTCCCGTAACATTCTCAGGTGTTCGCAGGTCTGGTGGACGGATTTAATTGAAACTTATTTTAATCGATACAGCTCAAAATTGTCTTTCGAATGACATTTTGGGCAAAAAATTAGGTATTGAATTGTAAGAGCCAAAACTTCACCAGCGGGAAAAATATTCTGACTTAAATTTTGAGTTAAAAATAATGAAAACTTTTTTAATCTCTAGGAGAGGGTTTAAACTATAAGTGAGTAAAATTTTATCCGTATGGGGCTATTATTTTGAACACTGGACTCGAACTCTTTTGGGTTGTCTTCAGTGGTCTTCCCCCTTAATGAAAAATGTCGAGGTGAACATCCCCTCTTGTTCAGGTCGCTATCTGTCCCCTATCAGTAACGCACGCCCTTTCCCTTTCACTGGTAATCTTAACCGCGCTTGGAAAAAAAAAATTCCCCATTTTCCTAGATGCGAGATCAGGTTCGTCTCACCTTATGTTCAATACATTAAAGCCTTCATGACAGTTATTTCTATCGGCGTTAGTATAGCGTTGAATAATAATAAATAGTTAACTGAATTCCGGTAGAGGGATGGTTTATAGAAGGAAAACTTCTAAATATCCACTATAATACCTACTACACGGGGGATGGAATAGTGTTATTCCCCGCAGATCTGAGCGCCATCGTTTGAAAAAGATTCGAACTTTAGGTCAGTTGTCCTCCCCCTTAATGAGTAGGGGGGCTCGCGCCATAGCACCGATGCCATAGGCATATTGTGCACCCTCGTATTCAGGCCTTGAATAGACCCGTAGCCACAGCGTAGCGAAGAATTCGCTCCACCATAATAGAGGAGACCCGCGAGGGTTCCAAATCCAAAGTGTGTGAATCAAAATATTCTAGTCTAAGCGAGGCGAAGCAGTCGCACTCGCAAAGTACGTGAGGGGATGTTTCTTCCTTCCCCTGACACGACCTGCAGAGGGGGTTGTCGGCAAAACCCATCAGATCAAAGAGAATATACCAAGAGGAGCAGAAACTTTTTAAATAGGGACCGGCTCTGAATTTAGAGAAACTAGTTCCGGTTATTCACGTGACCATGTCGTCTACTTACAAATTACCCTTTGTACGTCAACGTTCAATCCAGGCTTTGCAACCACCAAAAATAAGCAGTCGACATAATTTAACCAATAAAAGGCGTCGCTGCTTAGCCAATCAACAAAAACCGGATCTAGTTACTCCAAAACCGTGGCCAGGCTTTTCAAAAGCCTTGTGAAAGGCTAGACTTTCTGCTCCTCTTGGTATATTCTCTTTGATCAGATGGAGGTGCCTATTAAGCCGACAGTGTCCGGTCAGAAGACCGGAAGCCAGCCTAATATCCCATCTGCTGAGCGAAATTAGGTCTCTAGCACGAGACCTGCAGAGACCATTGACTAACAGTTTTGTCTGTCTCTGGCCCTCCATGTTATGCCAGAGCTGGTTTTGTATGGCAGTCAACCTGTGATGCAGACACCGTTTGACGTGCCTGTAGGGGATGGGGACGGCCGGCTCCGGCCCCAAGAGCTTGGCCTCCGCGCCCCTTTTCGCAAATCTATCGGCTTGCTCATTGCCATAATATCCGCTATGCCCTGGCACCCAGTACAACAGAACCCTGTTGCAGGACGCCAGTCGCGCTAGCAGATCAAGGCAGCTGCGCACCAGTTGAGAGGTAATCTGACACTGGCTCAGCGCGTTCAGGGCGGCCTGACTGTCAGAATAAATTCTCACAGTCCGTCCGGTATACCCTTTGTTAATGCAGTAATCTGCGCAATAACAGATCGCGGCAATTTCCGCCTGGAACACACTAGCAAAGGTGCCCAGGCAAGCAGAAAAGCCGACCCTTGTGGTTTGGCAGTAATAGCCGGCGCCAGCGCCGTAATCAATCTTGGAACCATCGGTCTTCACGCTTATAGGGAGCTATATATTATTTTCTTATGATTAGAGACATACTCCGAACTTCCATTTCATTTGTTATGGAGAAAATATGAAATTGGAAACGGATAACACTGTGTAAAAGCTCATGCACCCCCACAGAACTATAATAATTGCGTTAAATATAGGGTTCATTCTAAGATTGAGAGTAAATTTTAACGTTAGGCCAAAATCTAACAATTAAATTAATTATTGTAAGGCCTTTGCGAATTCTGCTTGGGCTGTGCCTCGAACCGCTGTGGAATTTGTAAAGCCTATAGTTGTGGTCCATGTTTTAGAAAGGTAAATTCTAGTTCTATTTAGTATGCATTACTAAGCCTTTGACAGCGCCTCACCAGGCGTCGCTTTACCTTGAATCCATGTCCTACCTCCCTCACTTCGTGACAAGATCCAGTTTGTAGCCAGTGTCAAACTTATGAAAAATATCTTATGAACTTTTGAATTGAAAACGAATTGTTTATAAAAATTTAATTTTATAATTAAGAACACTCCGTTAATTGATGATTTGAAACAAGCTCTAAAAAAAGCTAAAAACGACCAATCAAAGTTGCTAAAAAGTGAATCTGTGAGTTTCGCGCTTGGCAATACTCGAATACTTTAGTTTTAATAAAGATTAATTATCTTTAATAATTAATCAACAGGTGATAAAGGAATCTTATAAAAAGTACAAATTAAACGTTAGTCAACAAGAAACTGAAATTAGGGAAATGTTCCATGAACTGCACTCTATTTTAGTTGTTAGGTAAATGCCAAGTTTTAAATTAATTAATTACGTTTAGTTAAACTGTAATTAATATGGATTAATTTAGGGAGCAAGAAATGCTTAAGGAACTCAAAAACGCGATACTAAAATCACACGAAGAGTTAGACGAATTAGTGAGTTATAAGAGTTAATACCCGTAGTTTAAATTTAATTGCAATTAATTAAATTTTAACAGAAGGAAGATATTAATGAGAAAAAGGTTAAAATTTCGTGTTTAATTAATGGTAATTGAAGTTCATTAACTTTACTTATTAAATTTATTGAGTAAGTATTAAATTAATTTTTTTATTAGACGCGCAAAACCTAGCCCTTTGCGCTATTAAAAACCATCGCCTTTCAATAAACGGTGCCAAATTAGTTTCGGAATTAAACAAAACCGTTACTGTTTACGAGCCGATTTTTGACGGAACACCTGATAAAATTGAGTTAGTTTTTAAATTTTAATTTTAATTTTTATATTTAATTATTAAATAAATTTCGAATTTAAAGAGTTATTGGTTGGGATCCCTCAATTAAGAAAATATTGTCTGAAATCGGAGATATTCAGTGTTCAATTAACGTAAAGTAATTAAACGCGTAATAAAAATTGCATTGTTATTTGTAACGTCATTAAAGAGAAACTCTCGTAGGTTCGCGGAAGTTGAGGTTGAAAAACCAACTGACGCTATTGAACCTGAAAGTATCGATTTATCGAACAGTAAGTTGTTTTAACGAGAGTTGTAAACGTAAGCAGCAACACGCATTCATATTTAACCTGTTTCAGAAGAAAATGCTCAATCCGACGCAAATTTACGCAGAAATGTCTTAGCTAGATACACTGATTTGAACAAAAAACAAACTATCAGAGATATAAGTATAAACAATTCATTTTGATTTCGTGTATTTTCGCGAGTGTTTAATTACTCGTGTTGGATTACCAGGGGAAAGTTGCGATGTTGAGGTCCAACATATCGCGAACCCGCATTTATTTTATATTCATTGGGTTCAAGATAAAATGCCCTTTATCCAATTGAACGCCAAAATTCAATCTTGGTGCAAAACTCCTGATAGTCAAAATGCAGTCCCGACTTCGGTAATTCAAGGTAAATTCATTTTCAAGTTGAGCTTGCGTTCTTGTAAGGATTCAAATATGTAGGCATACTACTTGTTTACGGTTAGAATTGAGCCCCTTTATTCCGTTTGATGGTTGTAGGTCAGAAAGTTCTGGCGAAATATTCCATCGATAATCATTTTTATCGAGCCAAAGTTTTGGAAGTTAATGTTTCAAAATTTATTAAAAATGGGGAGACTAAGATAAACGAGGTAATAGATGATGATAAAGATGGTTTGAATGATGACAAGAAAGACGAGAATGGTTTGACTGTCGATGGTCAAAACGGTGTAGACAAATTGTCTCCGCCTGACATTGTTAACAATACGCGTGTTGATAGCGTGAAGCCAAGAGACACTGAGAATATTTTCGTACGCGTCTTGTATTATGATTTTGGGAACAGTGAGATCGTTCCGCTTAAAAGGTATGTGTACTACGCTACCTTAAGGGGTTTAAAGGTTGCACTAAAAGATTTGGGGGTGTCTTCAATAACAGCCTACGAACTATCAAAGAAAGATTTTTGAAACTTCACCCACAAGCTGTTAAATGTTCCCTATGGGAAATTGTTCCCAAAAATGACGATGTAATTACAATTAATTGATTTATACAATTATACAATTGCGCTTCAATAATTGCGCTATTAAAACAGGGCGTTTGGGAACCGGAAGCGACTGAAGCCTTTCACAACTACGTAGACAATAGAGTATTTGCATTGAAGGTAAGTCGCCATTGACCATCGCGATATCGGGCTTTGAAATGAGTGTTGTTTCAGGTTTTGAAAAAAGTGGGGGATAAGTTAGAAGTTGATTTACTATCAAACGAGGGTCCAGTGTCGATTCGGGAATCTTTGATCTTCCTGGGCTTGGCGTGTTTTCCGATAAATCAACCCCTTAAAAGCTTCAAAGGTTAAAATCATAGTTTCTTAGCGTTTTAAGTATCTTAAAGTGATTCGTAATATTAATTTGATTCGACAGAACTAACGAAGCTTCGTTCGAGCGCTTACGATTATATTCCGGGTGATGTTCTTAAAGTTGATTCGTTGATTCCAGTAAAAGTCTCGTTTGCCGAGAGTCCGAATCGATTTTTTATTCAAGTTGTTAGATTTAATTATAATCGGGAAAGTTTTCACTAAATGTATTTAACGTTTAAATGATAATTTCAGGTTGGTTGTTATAAGTTAGAGAAACTTCAAAATGAAATGAAAACATTTTTTGACTCGAATTTTGAAGACATTGAGCAAAATTTTAACATTCCTCTTGTCAGTAAGTCACGTGTCCGTTGTCGAATTTTTTTGTTCTTTCAGTAATGAAATTCGTGGAATTTTCCATGAATCAATTACTTTTCAGATCACCCTTACGCCGCCTTATTGAATGATGGTGAATATCATCGTGTACTTGTTAAGGAGATTCGTGGTAATCGCGCGGTTTACGTCAAAGACGTCGATTTCGGTGAAGAATTCGCCATTGTTTATGACAAATTGAGGAAAATTCCTGGAGAATTCCTAACATTGCCCATGCAAGCTTACACTTGTAGTTTAGCCGATGTTACTCCATTGGAGCATGGGGAGTGGAGTGATGAAGTAAGGTTACTGTTAAATAAAAGTAATTAAACGATAACTCGTAATTAAAACATTTTTTTAGGCTATTGAATACTTCAGAAATATTATCGAAACAACCCAATTATTTCAAATGAAAATTCACAGTAATTACATAATTTTTATTTATTTAAATTGTTCATTAGGTTTAATTGGTTTTTTTTTCCTCAGGAGCGGTTACCGATTACGGTTACGTTGTTTCTCTCTACATCGACTCAAAACACGATTTCTTTCAGTGTTTAAATGGTGTAATGGTAGATAAAGGTTTCGCCATTAGCATTGGACCAAAGTAAGTTAGTTTATTGTTACGTAACATTTGTAAACAGTTTTGTTCGATAAATACCGCTTCTGTAGTTCGTCAGTTACTGAAGTGGTTATTAGACCTTCCAAATGAAATCATTCTTAAAATTATGCACAATTTATCGGCCGACAATATTATTAATTTGTCGTTGACTTGTCAGCGAATTAGAACCATTTGTGATTTACCAGATGTTTGGAAGTCCAAATGTAAAAATGGTACTGTATTCAGCTTTCATGCTTATAGTAGACTTGCTTTGAAACAAAAAAAACACTTAACATCATTTTAGATTTCAAAATTAACGTTTCAAGTGAAAATAGCTTCACTACAAAAGAATTGTATCTTAAATGTAGGGTATTTAATTAATGACACATTAGTTATATACTATTTAAAATTTCACCTAATTTCACATGTAGTATTTCATCCTTATGGAAATTTAATTGGTTTATGGCAAAATAGAATCACGCCTTATGGAGGCCTTCTACAAGTTAAGGTTAATTATAAAAAGCAAATTGTAAATTAAAATGATTTCATTTAAATTATGTGTTAATTAATTTTAGTATGAAAATGGAGCACTTCATGGTGATGAACTTCATGCACCACACCCTTTAAACATTTCCAAAAATCTTAGAGTCAAAAATTTATTTAAAATTGGTTTTAATGAGTCCAAAACAAATAAGACATGCTTGGACTGTGATTGCCCATTTCACAAAGCTCTAATTACAATTGTAATCACACTTATTAATTAGTTACTTTTCATAATTAATTTAATGTTATACATTTAGAAAGATAAAAACGGATTTAATTTTAAATGCACTGATTTAATGAAGCACAGAGAAGGAATTTCAAAAGAAAATGTAATTTACATAAAGTAGGATCATGGTAGAATAGTTTATAATTTTTGCTCTTAAAATTTTAGCTTTTAGCACAATTTTTAGTTGACGAATTTCAAGAATTTTCTGTTGAAAATTTTATTTACGCTTCTTTGAAAAGTCAACTCAAATTGAAATTTGACGTAATTTACAAATATGGGTAAGTCTTAACAGATGGCGCCACTGGGTTTGCCTTGTTTTGCACCCAGGGCCTTGCCAGTCCCTTTAAGCCTTTGCTTGAATTTCAATGGTCTGCAATTCAAATTTTTGGACAGTCTCTCATATGAATTTCAACGAATTATTTGGCCAATGAGTGAAAAAAACTATCCTATCAAACCAGGGATATTTAAAGGGGAATATGGCGCTCACGGACTTGAATTAATAATGCTTAACTACGAAGATAGTCGAGCTAGAGCTACAGCAACCAAAATAACAGTGATCATTTAACTAACATAAAAATAAATTTATTGAAAATGATTGATTTTGAAATACTTTAAGGGAGATCCAAATATTCCGGCCAATCAACTGACATTTCACGCTAATTTAAACTTTCCCATTTTGGGATTAACTTTACGTGATCAAGAAACAATTGCGTCATTAGAGAGCATTCCAGTTATGAAGAAAAAATATAAAGATGATAGAATATCTAAACCTCAGCCATTTCGATTGCCTGATAATTGTTTTTCAACTTATAACCATGTACCTAATACTTGTTTGGAAAGGTAATTACTTAGTTTTTAATTGCGTAATGCCATTAATTTAAATTTATTTTAATTAAGATATCATGGTTTGTTGCAATGGGCGGAAGATGGATATCGTGAACCTTTTTTCACAAAAGGGCAATGGATTATATTTGATAAAGATTTATTTGGATTTTGGCTTGGTGAATCTTGGCGTGGTGAATCTTGCCTTATTATGTATTGTAGAGTTCATGAGTTGGACCCAAATTAGGCATTAATGTTTCAATTTCTGTACATTTTATAATATTATATAGCATTACGTCTGTTATGTTTAAATTTCCCGGGCTATATTTCCTATGATGGTACATGTTAATATAGGTGCTTAATCATCTTGTAATATACCTATAAAAGTAAGCTTTTTTGAATTTGTATTAATCTTGCATTTTTAGTCAAATAGTTTGCTATCAAAACCAGTGTTATTCCTATTTTCTAATGATTTTCTAATAATGATTGCGTATTTCAACTGTTATTGTATATCAGTATTTTTGCACGTACGAAAAACTATCTTTTTCAGTCAATCCTATATAAATCTTTAGTTTAGTAACTAGCCTTATATTTGTACCGAAACGTATCGTAACCACTGTAACTTTTAAGTCATATTAAAAGTAATGTAATATTGCTTTACTTTCTATCAACGTACATGCATAATAATCATGCTTAATCATCTCGCAGACAGTTGCAGTTATTATTGCACTTATAAAAGTACGCTTTTCTGTATATATTTTGTATTTTAACTTAAATTATTGTACTTCAAATCGTATCAAAGCTAGTGTAAATCAAATTTTCTAATGATGTTTTATAATAATATTTGTTCATTTTAACCAATTATAGCTTATTGATCTGCTACAAAATTGTGTAAAAACTGCCGTAATTTACTTTTATGATACCAAAATGTACTATTGTTCTAACCCAGGAACTCGTTTACTAACCAATGCAATATTTGCGTAGACCTTACTGTAGAACCGCATCGTAGCTTAATTTGTACCTTTTTCAATAAACTACCTAAACCTTATCTCAATTAAATGACCACACTGTGTCTTCAGTATAAAAATAACATACACATATATAGAGAGACCTCAAAATCATATACAGTATAGCATTACTGGAAGGGCGGGTATAGAAAGAGTCTACAGAACCCTAATTGTACACAATATCCTAAAGATATACCAAAATAACACCACTAGAGTAAAAGGACATTGAATGCCTTCAACACCAATAAGTGGCGTGACGTCATACCAATACACTAAAATATAAATTCAAATTTCGCGCCATCACCGTCATGTGATATGTGACGGCATCAACCTCCCCGCCATGCTGCCCCCCTCTGACACGCCACCACCTAGGGAGAAGAACGAAAAGGGGGAAGTAACTAAAGGGGTGGGGGTATTGCTGGCGTATTACTCTCTGAAGTTTTTCACCAAACCCTAGTAAAATTCACGCCATTTTGTTTTTTGAGGAGTAGAGGTCTCCAGTTACCGATATGGGGAGAAAATCTGACTAAATTATAAAAGTGAGTTAAATTTCATTATTAATTTTAGCTTCACTAAAGATTCATAAACGATCTATCAAGTTAGTGTTTGTAAATATCACTCTGGTATTGTTTATAAAGTCTGTTTAACATTAAGCCTTGGCTAAAAAATCTCCCGAACCATTACAGAGGAATTTTTCTTTACGAGACATTTGGCGATAAATTGCGGTCGGTAGACGCGTGAGGGCGCGTCTACCAGGTTCTACGCATTGCCTTTTGTTAACGCGGGTTTAACGTGGCTTTGCCTGTCCATGGGTTAGGTGGTCTGAGGTTGCACCTTGCGAGCCTAAGAACTCGCGTCGCTACCGACCATTGAAATGACAGTTAGAAAGACGTCAGAATTACGAGTCTTGACGGAAAGTGTTGAAGTCCAGCCCACAAAACCCGCATAGAAATTAATAAGGGATATATGGGGAGCACAATGATTCCAATTAGCTGTATGCATTCCTTAGAGATGTGAAATTACCGTAATTTTTAAAAATGGTAATTTATCGGGTAAATTACCAAAAAAATTACCGATCAAAGTCCCTGACCCCCTTCCCCGGGATGGGGGTATGGAAGAAGAGGCGAGTAAAAAGGAATTACGTGTTTTTTCCCGTCCCCGTCAGCAAATGAGAAACGTCATCAATACGTAGTTTAAGTGAGCCAATAAGATAATTTAAAATCTTCGTTACGTGTTGGAGGGAGGGGCTCTATACTGGGCTATGAGTCGGACTGAAGTAAATACTAACCGTTCTCCATTCCTACTTCTAAAATTAAATCTATCCATGATAAAAACTACAAACTGAGCGATTAACATAGTCTAGAAGAAACTAAATGGGCTTTACATACCGTTATTAAATTGTATATTTTACAATCCTTGGACATGAGAGTCAAAACTTTTGGATTTGCAATCAAATCTTCGATAGTGTTAAATTTTTCAGACTTGCCAGTCATAAGTGTATCAGTTAAATTTCCTGACCACGCAAACGCCAGCAACAACGTCCCGAAAATCCAAAATGAGCGCAGCCATTTCTTCACTTCACGTTTATGGCAAAATAGAATCACACCTTATGGAGGCCTTCTACAAGTTAAGGTTAATTATAAAAAGAAAATTGTAAATTAAAATGATTTCATTTAAATTATGTGTTAATTAATTTTAGTATGAAAATGGAGCACTTCATGGTGATGAACTTCATGCACCACACCCTTTAAACATTTCCAAAAATCTTAGAGTCAAAAATTTATTTAAAATTGGTTTTAATGAGTCCAAAACAAATAAGACATGCTTGGACTGTGATTGCCCATTTCACAAAGCTCTAATTACAATTGTAATCACACTTATTAATTAGTTACTTTTCATAATTAATTTAATGTTATACATTTAGAAAGATAAAAACGGATTTAATTTTGAATGCACTGATTTAATGAAGCACAGAGAAGGAATTTCAAAAGAAAATGTAATTTACATAAAGTAGGATCATGGTAGAATAGTTTATAATTTTTGCTCTTAAAATTTTAGCTTTTAGCACAATTTTAGTTGACGAATTTCAAGAATTTTCTGTTGAAAATTTTATTTACGCTTCTTTGAAAAGTCAACTCAAATTGAAATTTGACGTAATTTACAAATATGGGTAAGTCTTAACAGATGGCGCCACTGGGTTTGCCTTGTTTTGCACCCAGGGCCTTGCCAGTCCCTTTAAGCCTTTGCTTGAATTTCAATGGTCTGCAATTCAAATTTTTGGACAGTCTCTCATATGAATTTCAACGAATTATTTGGCCAATGAGTGAAAAAAACTATCCTATCTAACCAGGGATATTTAAAGGGGAATATGGCGCTCACGGACTTGAATTAATAATGCTTAACTACGAAGATAGTCGAGCTAGAGCTACAGCAACCAAAAACAGTGATCATTTAACTAACATAAAAATAAATTTATTGAAAATGATTGATTTTGAAATACTTTAAGGGAGATCCAAATATTCCGGCCAATCAACTGACATTTCACGCTAATTTAAACTTTCCCATTTTGGGATTAACTTTACGTGATCAAGAAACAATTGCGTCATTAGAGAGCATTCCAGTTATGAAGAAAACATATAAAGATGAGAATATCTGAACCTCAGCCATTTCGATTGCCTGATAATTGTTTTCAACTAATAACCATGTACACTTACTAGATCAGCCGGATCAAAGAGGAAAAACAAGGTTTCTGGTCAGTTAAGTTCATCCTAAAATGTACAATATTTAATAATATATTATTTTCAACATTTTAGAATGTAATGGCAGTGAATCAAGCTATCAACAAAGTCGTTTGGGAAATTTACTGCTTCGTTCTTCAAAGAGACGAACTAAAACGTCTAAAAGTGGTCGTCTATCTGCCGCCATGGATAATAACAATACGCGAGAGGTAAAATCGGAGAACAACCTAGACGTTAATGGTCTTAAGGCACAGGGATATTACAATTATTTTGTGTTTTACCGAATTCTTTCTCTTTCAAACGCTTCTGGCCATAAGTTCATGTTAGCAACTTATAACATGCGAAAATTATGCGTCGGCATAAGTCTATGCAAAAACGGATTTATGTACTAAGAACGTCGGATCGTAGCTTTAGCCTCTAGTACCATCCTCGCATACTTTATTGAGAAACTTCGTCTGCTTATATTTTGACTCCACCCACAAATTCGATCTCTAGAAGTAGCTATATACAGAATTTGTGGGTATAGTCAAAATATAAGCAGACGAAGTTTCTCAATAAAGTATGCGAGGATGGGTAGTGAATTTGCTACCTTCAACGTTCTCCTTACATAAATCCGTTTTTGGTCTATGTCATAAACTAAAACTTTTTGTACGTGTATTAATTGAGCGTTAAGTACGTAATGTTAGAAATTTATAAGAAGCGATAAGTGTGCATCGGCATAAGTCTATGTTGTAAACTCATCGAGGGGATAATCACTAAAACTATCTATTCTTCGATTCGCCGGAATATTACAATTTCAGCATAAGTAAATTTATACGGGTAAAAATTTACCACTGTTTAGGGTAGGGCATCGAGGGGCTATTCACTCTGATTTTATGCACGGTAAATCATTTAAGAATTGCAAAAGATAGCGCTATTCACTCATTAGGGTAAAGTATAGAGGGGTTATCCACTCATTAGGGTAGGGTATAGAGGGGCTATTCACTCGTACGATGTGGCTACTATTACGAGCCCTTGGGTCGTTTTGTTAACCTTTCTGGTACCACTGTTCCGGTAAAGTGACTAGTCACATCGATACAATGTAGCTAAAAAGATACCAATAGACCTATGGACATAGTCGTCATAGAACGCGTCAAAACAATCCTCACCCGCTCGGAGCCTCAAATAATCTAGAGCCCACTCAGCTCAGCATGGACCGCTTGTTATTACTCTACGATAACCGTCTACGATGTGGGTCTTAGTTTAGCCTGCCCTGTGGCTGTTGTTGTTGTTGTTGGCGGCGGCGTCGTAGTAGTAGTGAAAAAGCACCGCATTTGCTGTATAAAAATTTTCGTTCGTCATTGAAGGAAGAAAATTGTGGTGAGATGATATTTTCCGTTCGTTTATTTTAAAAGGACGGGGATTATAATAGTAAGTTTAAGCATTGCATTTAATTGTACTAGTAAGGTTAAGAAATAGGGCTTGTTTTTTACGTTGGCTCGATACATTTAAAGCAAAGCGCGGGTCCAGTGGATCCCCTACAAGGCGACTTTCCTCCTGTACTCCCGTTTTGGCTTGGCAAAGCCTAGTGGGCGGGATTTATATGGGCTTTTATAAATCCCGCCCACAAATGCCTCCTGCCTTCGCCAAGCCAAAACTGGAGTTCGTAAGGAAAGTCAACTTGTAGGGGATCCACCGGACCCGCGCTTTGCTTTAAAGCGAGAGAGTGGATTATGGTAGTGCCTTAGTTTAAATGGAAGGTTTAATACTCCCATTAAGACTCCTGTCACCCGTCGACAGTAAATAAGGGTTTCACGCTTTCAATCCCGCTCCCCTATTTCAAAATTCAAAGAAATCGAGGGATATTTTGAAAAGCAAAAGCAAGTATATACAGACGTTATATTTGGAATGGTTTTAAGGTAGTGTTTATTATTAGAAGTTACGTCTATTTCTCCATAATCGAGAAGAGTTTTAAAAGATGGTTCTAGCTTGGGGCCCCAGATATTAGAATTATAACGTAAGTAAATTTATTGAAGTAAAGATTTAGGGTTATATTTTTTTTGTTAGGGCATAGAGGCATTTTCTGTACTTCTTATAAGGGGTATTTACGTGTATTTCGTTTCACCGCACTGTTGAAGTAGTGTGGCTACTCACTCACGTTTTCCGTTCGTGTCACACTATTATAAATATAACAGTTGTGACGCCCAAGTTTCGTACTTCATGGTTCAATGATTTACTTTTGATAGTACGAAATTCCTATCGTAAAAGATCGCTGACATCGCCCTGCCACGAGAGAGGACAAAGGTCGAGGCTTCTAGCTTTAGCCCCCCCCCGTTAAAAATACCTACGGTCCTCTCCTAAAAACTTTCCATAATGAAAGGGATGATTCCCCTTTCAAAGATAAAAACCCTTTTGAGCCCCCAAAGAAAGAGCCCAGAAAGGGCAGATTCTCTTTACCCGCGGAACCAGGAGGTTCTGTGAAAAGATGTTTCTCGCATTATTAAACTTCATGATGTAAATAAAGTTATACTTTTTCTAATGCTAACTTAAGTTGAAGTTATTTTGTGCGCGACCGGCTTAACCGTCCCCAAACTCCAAAGCCCCAAATTCCGCGCTACAAAATTGGTAGAGGCGCCTACAACACACTATTTTACAGAAAATGCTTATATTTAAGTTAATTACCGATCAAATTAATTCAAACTACCTACATCTACTAAGAATATTACGCTCTATAATATAAACAAGTTTAAAAATTAATTCCTATCAAATATACTTGGATTTAAGGGTGCATACAGATTTTGTACTCGGGAAAAGACGACTTACAGGAGGCACTATCTTACAGAAAATGCGATTATATAAGTTAATTACGGGTCAAATTATTCAAATTTGCTATAAATAATCAAAAACGTGTTTGGTTTAATATACACTACTTAAATAGTGAATAACTAGCTATTATCTCACTTAAATTCAGGTTGCCTACAACACACTATTTTACAGAAAATGCGATTATTTAAGTTAATTACGGGTCAAATTAATTCAAATTTACTATACATAATCAGAAACGTGTTTGGTTAATATTCACTACTTAAATAGTGAGATAATAGTTGTGTTAATTCTTTTGTTATTTAATAATTTAATGGTTCAAAACGGAAGAGTGCTGTTCTTTTAAATTGATAAAATAACATCAAAACCATTAACAAACTCAGAAAAATTATTACGTAAAAATATATGTACCAACTAAGATTGAATTCCATCCAAAATGAAGTTAAATGAAAGCGTTTTGGTAAAATAGTGTCTTGTAGGCACCCAGGTTATGTAAAATTCAAAAGTTGTAGGCACCCAGGTTATGTAAAATTCAAAAGTTGTAGACACCCAGGTTATGTAAAATTCAAAAGTTGTAGACACCCAGGTTATGTAAAATCAAAAGTTGTAGACACCCAGGTTAGGTAAAATTCAAAAGTTGTAGGCACCTTATATTTGAGAATAATTGCTCAGAATTAACTTTAAATCGCGTTTACATTAATCAGCGCAATCATAAATGTATATGTACCAACTTAGATTGAATTCCATCCAAATTAAGTGAAATGAAAGCGTTTTGGTAAAATAGTGTCTTGTAGGCACGCAGGTTATGTAAAATTCAAAAGCTGTAGACACCCAGCACGTTTCTGATTATGTATAGTAAATTTGAATTAATTTGACCCGTAATTAACTTAAATAATCGCAATTTGTGTAAAATAGTGTGTTGTAGACACCCTGAATTTAAGTGAGATAATAGTTTTAGCACCCTTAAATTTAAGTAAATTAGTTCGGAATTAAGTTTTAAAATGGTTTATAATATAGATCATAGCTTACTTATTATATATATGCTATTTTGAACCAGTTTCACCGTTAATTAACATAATTATAAGTCTTTTTCTATAAAACTACTGCTATAGTAGTTTTCCTACCGAGGGCACTTGTAGGCACTTTCTGTAATTCTGTAAAAAAGTGGCGGCCCTACAGGGTAGTAAAAGAAAAATATTTTAGAACAGTTAACGGTAGAGGGGCTATTCACTCTAATTTTCTGTAAGCCTTTTTAGTACGGTACGATATAGCTACTATTACTAGCCCATCCCATGGGTCGTCTTGATCTTCTTCTACACACCAGGTTAAACAACATGGCTAAATGTATTTGAGAATGCACGTTGACTGCAGTCGACAATAAAAGCACATGGTCAATTCCCACTGCGAAAAAAAAAATTAGGGTCCAACTGAAATTTACTAGAAAAAATAGCAGCAAAAGTCAATACGTGAATATTATACCAATTAAATCTCCGAGAAAAATACACCGATATCAATAACATCGATGAAATTGAACATTTTTCGCATTTAGTTTGTACTGTTGAGAGCTTCGAGGCAAATGGGGACCCAGTATTAAGATAAGTAATCAAGGTTGGAGCGCGTCCTATATCATAAAATCGAAATTAAGTCAATTAAAGGCAAAATAAAATTTAATAATAAACAGTATACATACAAGAAATCATTTTCTCGAAGCATAAGTTCAAAAAATGTGTTCCGTAAGTTTGCCACTGGTTACTGAGAGCTTGTTACGAAGTGAAGTAGATGAAACGTCATAAATTCTCCTAAAGCGACGATTGGTGAGGCGCCGTCAAAGGCTTAGTAAAGAGTAAATAGGATGATGAACGGCAAAACCGAGTGTAGTCAATTCTCGCTTGTCGTTCTCGAACTAGCTCGAGCTCTAAGTCTCTAGCATTACGAAGCATAGGTATAGTGTCATACTTCTGGAAAATATCTTATAAACTTACGCTCTAACCAAAAGCAACGCTTTGGTCATTTCTAAATTAATAGCGACCCTGTTTGAAATTATCCACGAGATGATAGGGAGGATATTGAGGAGAGTAAAAAGCTCTACGCAGAAAATGGGTAAAGATTTTTGGAGTGTGGCGCACTCTTGTAAGCCAAGCTTCTGGGCTTCCTCATTCTGGCGTTGGAGAAATTTTCGCCATGTTGGAAAATGGTGCCAAAAATGAAGAAAAATTTCAATAACTGTGCTTCTACTTGCCCGATCCACAAGTCTCGCAACCTCTTGTCCAATGTGCACCGCCGCCAAGAGAAAGGACGCGACTTTAAATAAATTCTCGTGGATTGGAATTAATTAAAAACAAAGAGATTTAGCAAGCTTGCTTACGGTTTATTAAGTTTTGCCGCTCTTTAGAGCTGAAAAACATATTGTTCCGACCTCTGTTGGCTGGAC